>WIWV01000100.1:0-105959 GCA_014839625.1 Penicillium ucsense | reverse complement strand
TTGAGATGATTGATTTTGAAATTTCATGATGGGAGTTGGTGTACGGAACGGCCGGGTGTACGGAACGGCCGGGAACTACGTTATCGTGTTCGGATGACAAATCACGCTGTGATATCGATACAGACACCCTTTTTGATCTTCATCGAGCCCATAGCTATATCATTTCTTGTATGATGATACTCTCCAATCCTTCACGCACCCTCAGCCAGCTTCTCCAGTGCCGGCCCATCGACCATCATTTTCAACCACTCGTCCATCGGCTTAGCCCCAACCTGCTTGTAAAATTCAATGCTCGGGGTATTCCACGTCAAGACGCTCCACTCCAACCGACGGCCATTGATCTCGAGGACCTGCTTGGCCAAGAATCGGAGCAGCTTGAGACCATAGCCGCTGCCGCGCGCCGCAGGCTGGACGTAGAGATCTTCCAGGTAGATACCCGGTGCGGAGCGCCAGGTGGAATAGTTGTAGAAGTAGAGGGCCATGCCGACGGGGACGGGGGAGGGGTTCTCGGTGGAGGGTGGGGGAATCACGAGTGCCGTGTAGACGGAGCCGCGCTTGGGCGGGTCGTTGGGGAAGGAGAGGGTGGCGAGGAGGGATTCCTCGGTGGCCTCGACTTCGTGGAGGGCTTTTTCATAGTCGGCGAGTTCGCGGATGAATTGGAGGATGTAAGGGACGTCTGTTAGCGGAGGAGGGGTCAATTGGAAGTCGGGCGGTCATCTATTATTATACAGGGATTGGCCAACTTCAAGGAAAGGAATCCATTGCGTCCGATAGACCATTCGCGTAGTGGAACATACCCTCAGGCGTCGCCAGACGAATAGTGGGTTGACTGGTGGCCATTGTTGCAGATAGACGAACAGAACTGCTGTACAAGGAAGTGGAAAGCCTGGGAAAGATTCTCTTGGAAGGTGGAGAAATTTGGGGTATCAGCACGAACGGGACCGGGCTCTAGTTGCGGCTTATATACTTCCCCGTCCAGGCCGAGTAATGTCACGCCTCGGCTGCTCCCGAGACGACATCCTCGACGCCGAGAGCGGAGACCCACTCGGTGACTCACGGCATTCTATCTCCATAAGTAGGGCGTAGGGTGTCGGACATGCCCACCTTCGACAGTTTCTATACATAGTATGCTAGCTGACCTAGGGCGGTTGTGCTCCACCCGCGTGAGATTACACTTACAAATTGCCGACAAGCATGGATGAGAATGACCCCACGTAGACAGAAGAGGAAAGAATGTCAAGGATATGTATGACATGGATTGTGTATGAAGTAGTGGCTAAGATACAAGCAATTCAAGATTTCAATCTGCGGTAATCAGACGAAATCTAGTGAGCTCACAAAGAGAAAAGCATGAACATCAACAGTCTGGTCGTGTTCGTGATTAGCGGGACATGATGGCTGACATCCATTTTTGTTCATCGGTTCTGGACACAAACGCATTAATATCTGAGGGTCGTAATCTTCCACGCCAGGAGCTGTGCTTACCGGTCAAAATGCAGCAGCATCCCCAGAACAGGAATGAGCTGCTTCTGGTAGTTCTTGTCCTTTTGCTCCATGAACTGCAAAAGAACATTCTTCAAGTACATGTAGTCAATGGAGCCAGCCCCAACCCCAGGACCAGCACTGGACGGAGTCTCGCTTCTCCGGCTCGAGGCACTGCGGTCTGGTGGTGGAGGGGAGAGAACGCCGCTGGGCCGGCGAGAATTGGAATCGATGGATGAGCGAGACGATTGCCGACCCGACTCCATGCCACGCAGGCGAAGGTCTTCGCCCAGGGTCTTGTGCGATCGACGCAATTTCTCCAGGCGATTGCTTGTCTCTTCTACAGAGCGACGAAGCTCGATCTTTTCCTTCTCCAAATCGCGCACTTGCCTTTCGCTCTCGTCAAGCTGTTCACGAAGGGAGGCCATCGCTTGACGCACCTCCTCAAGCTCCTGAGTGGATCGCTCCGACTGAGATTCAAGCTCATCCCGTCGGCGACGCCAGTCCTTCTGGGACTGCACAAGATTTTCTCGATCTTCTTCGGCCGTGCGCAATGCGCGTTCGGCTTCACGGACCTTGGCTTTCAAATCTTCCATCTCACGAGCACGGCGGCGAGCCTGGGTACTGGCTTCATCTTCGGCACGATCGCGTTCTTCAACAGCGGCCTCCATGCGTTCCTTGAAATCACGAACCTTCGCTTCGGATCGAGTCTCAATATCATTGATCAGTCGGCGCATGGTCTCACCCTCCCGGGTCCGCTCATTGAGGAGGCGGTGGGCGTCCGCAAGTTCTTCCTCCAAGCTTTCGCATCGTTCTTTGACTTCCTTCATCTGCGTGGCCACTTCTGTAGTTTGATCGCGCATGCTACCTATGAGACTCTGCGCACTTGCATGCTGAGCAGTCTTGAGTTGAATCTCTTCCTTGAGTCCTCCGACTTCTTTGGTCAACTGCGAGATTTGCTCTTCCATCTCGCGAACCTTCACTCGTGTACTCTTCAAGCCTTCCTGTGCCTTGCTAAGTTCACCGAGAGTCCTCTCTCGCGAGGTAATGGCCTCTTGCTTCCGCGCTTCAGATGACCGTAAATCAGACTGAGCGACTGTCAGCGCCTCCTCGGCCTTCAGACGACTGTCAGTCTCTTGCCGAATCTTCTTATTAAGAGTGTTGACTTCGGAGTCTCGCTCAGACACCGTCGTCTTGATGACCTTGAGCTCGGCCCGCAGTTCGTCGCAACTGGCCTCGAGCTTTCTCAACTCGCCATTCTTGCTGGCGAGAATATCTTTCATGGTCTTGAGCTCAGATGATTCCGCTCGCAAGCTGCGCAGCTCGGGTTGAACCTTCTCCAATTTCTCACGCAGATCAGTCAGGTCCTTGAATCGCGTCGCAGCCAGTTGTTGGGCTGCCGAGAGGTCAGTTTCCAGCGAAGCTGAACGGGTTCTCAGGCGTTCAAATTCCTCTTTCAGGTCATCATGCAACTTCTGCGAATCGGCAGAATCCGAAGCGTTACTGGTCCGAACCTCTGCTAACTCCTTTTCGAGCTTTGTAATTGTTTCTTGCAGTGCAGATTTCTCTGCTGTGAGCTCCTTAATCTTGTCCTTAGACTCGACATGCTCTTGCCCGACATTGATAAGATCATCTCGAAGCGACTCAATCTCCTCTTTGAGATCCTCCTCACCCTTCAATTTGGCACTCAAACGATCGACCGCACTTTCTTTCTCGGATAGCTGCTGAGTGAGGGTCTCGATTTGTTTCGTCAGCTCATCGACCACCCCAGGTTCAGCCGCTGCAGTTGCAACCTCGACTACGGATGCCTCCTTTGTCTTGGGCTCCTCCTCAGCGGCCTTACCGCCCTTCTTCTTCTTTTTGTTCTTCTTCTTGCCGCCGGCACCTGAGCCTCCTACAACAGGAGCTGGAGCTTCTATTTCGACGACTGCAGGGGTGGAGGTGGGTTCAGTAGGATTTTGCGGCGGAGCAAGGCTGTTACGAATTTCTTCGAAGCTGGCCTCCATGCCAGCCACGACGTTGGTTTTCGCTTGATCCCAGGCAGGGATACCTTTCAGACCACCGTCCACAAAATTGACGACCTGTTGAAGCTTGGAAGAATCTTCGGTCTTTTGGTCTATCTCCTTTTTCAGGGCCGATACTTGCGATTCGGCTTCCCTGAGCTGTGATTTGAAGGTGTCAACGAGGCTCTGCACCACATCGAGTCGCTTGTCAGTGGCATCCTTAGCTTTCTTAGCCTCTTCCAATTGGGCCAGAAGGGTTGGGTCGAGCTCCGGCTTCTCGGCCTCGAGAGCTTCGGTCTGCAGTCGTTCAATTACCTCGGTCTTTCCCTGCAAGTCGGTCTTCAATTGATCAACCTCTTCTGTGGCCTCCCGCAGGGACGACTCGGTATCAGCGAGCTTGGCCTTGAGCTCGCCGACCTCCTTCTCTTTGGCGGATTTCAACGAATCAATTTCTGCGTCTAGCTTGTCTTTGCCTTCGCGCAATTCGACAAGCTCCCGCGTTGAAGTCTCCAAGCTCTGAACCATTCCTTCGGTAGACTCTCGCGCAACGAAGAGGTCCTTTTTGAGCTTATCCACTTCAGTCTTCAGGGTGTCAACCTCTTCTTGCTTCGCCTTCAATTCTCCTTCCAGTCGAGGGACTTCGTTATCGAAAGAGAAGAATTCTTCGTTCGCCTCCCCCTCCTTGTTCTCGGCCTTCTGATTGGTTTCCTGGCTTGACGTTTCTTTTTGGCTCTTCAGCCCAGTCAGCTCATCGTGGGCTGCTTTTGTTTCCCTTTGGGCTTCCTCCAACTTGTTCTTATAGTCGTCGCGGTCGGTCGTCACTCGCTTAAGTTCATCAATGACCATGTCGCTTTTCAGAGACATTTGATTGAGGTACTCAGTGAGGGCTTTGGGCTCGGCGATAGAGGTCAACGGGGTATTCTCTCGTAGTGCAGCCTCGAATGGTTCGATGGAAAGGACTCGTGCGTGTGCGGAGCGATAAGCCTTGAGTAGCTCTATGTTATGATACGGTCAGCATTGAAAATTTTTCGATGTCATGAAGAAGCATTGCCTGAGGTGGCATGTACCAATGTATCGACCCTCGAGCTTGTCTAGTCTGCGAAGTTTCGCCTTGACCTCCACAGGAAGCTCAAGCTTGTCTTGAGCAGACGGAGTCTTCTCTCCCGCGGGAGCCAGATCTTTGCCAGAGCTCTCAGCAACAGGCAGCTTTGCTTTGCCCTTCTCTCCATCATCCTCACCGGGCTCTGTCTCTGTCGGCTTCGTAGCCTTTTCCGAGGGATCTTCGGGCGTCTCTAACCGAGGTGTCGCTGCGCGGCTTGAATCCTCATCTTCGCCGATCGCAAATTCTCCCTCAAATTCCTTGGGATCTGGCCCCCGGACAGGGGTTCCTGTGTTGCGGCGGGGTCGGGAAGGTCGACCCGGGGACGAATTGTTATTGAGAGGACGGCGAGAGGAACCAGAGCGCGAGAGGTTGTCCTGCGCTGTCTTTTGACGCGCCTGTTCCTCTGCGATTCGAGAGTCGATGGCGTCGCGGAGGCGCTGTCAAGGGAGCTGAGGTTAGTTAGGATCTCGCAAAGCTGGCGCAACGCAACGGTACCGACGACTGCCGCGCTGGACGAAGAGCTGGCTGGCGTGTTGAGCTGGGGAGGTACCTGAAACATCACCGCGGCAGGTCTTTCGACGACCGATACCACCAAATTGTAGCAAGCAAGTACAAAGAGCGCGACGTAGATACTTGAGAACAGGAGGTGGGAGGAGAGCGGAGACAACAGCATGGAGTGTCTCACGGCGGCAGGTACTCCCGCTCAGCTCGGAGATGTTGAGAGCCGACTGGGCCAGATCTCAGCTCACCATGTGGATGTGACTGCCAAGACTGGGCACAAGGTATGGCCCACATCAACCGAGGTGTCCATTGTCCAATATGTATCACTATCCATCGCGTCAAGTTCTATTCATAGGAGTCAGTGCCCAGCTACCATGTTGAGGGTCTCTTTGTTGTTTCAATTTCAGGGGAGGTATCGCTCGCACTTGCAATTGAGACTACTGAAACTCGTCCCGTGTTTCCACACTCACACTTCAAGCTTATCCCAAATGGGATGCTCGGGCTGAACGTACACACTCTGTCCGTGGTCATATACTGTTCACCTCTCTGACCGACTCGACGAATTCAATTTACAAATGCGGACTCCTCCCTTTTTCTTGGCCACGACCCTGTGGACACGGGAATCGTGTGGCTCAAGAGCATCAGTTCGCGCTCGCGGAGCTAAAAGGCAGTGGTGAGAATCCTCTTTGGTTACACAGTTCCAGCTTCGTATACAGAATGGGGACTTTTTACGACTACAATCAACTACCTAGGTAGACATGCTTTTCCAAGGTACCCATCCTGGCCCAGCGTGCCGCGACAGCTACTTTCGAAGGACGTAGCGCATAGAAGTCTTCTCGGTCCCAACATCCCTGCACCAACGATATTGAGCCCATCTCGACATCAGCAGCAATTGGCATTTACAAGCCACGCGCACGTCTTTGCGATAAGATCGAAACAGTCAAGCGAGAGACGGCACTCATGGAAGTTAATGATGGATAAAGGCTTGGAAAGTCTCACAAAGGGTCTCATGACGGGACGAGGCACGCGGCCTTGCATGCCTGTGGTACTAACTATACCTGTCAGTCCAGGTAGTTTGGGCATTTTCCACAACTCGAGGCGCGAATCCCTCTTAATTACTTGTTTGGAGGGATCTATCAAGTTAGGTCTTACACCTGTATTGATGAAGTATCGACCTGACTTGGTGGTCTTCCCGTGATAGGGATACTCACAGGCAGAAGCTCAGGGATAATCTCTTTGTCCTCCTCCAATCGACCCAAGGTCAGTCTCCAGACTCGGCCTATTTGAGGCCTCCAAATCCGTCTGACACTGATCGTGCGGCTTTCTCTGATGTTACAGAACGCCGGCAGGGCAGGTGAGGTGCGGCAGGACACTGAAGCATGTGGATGAATGTGTTCACGACTATCATTCTTGCGTGAACGGGCATTACTCAAAGTGGGTACTCATTTCAGGTATCATTCGAGAAAGGTATGTTGTCTCATCAACTGGAAGAGTTCTTCCAATAAAGGGCTTTTAGGGCTTTTAGGAACCTTACCGCATTCCATGGATATGACTCAGGTCAAGTGTTTGAGGGGGCGGCGTCAGGAACCCGAGTGGAATATCCTATGAAACGTCAATCTCATTCTAATACTTTCAAGTGAAGCCTTCAGGTAAAGACCGCTTTAATCGCGTGAAGTATGGATGGATACATCCGAAGATAGAATTCAATGTTCCAATCCAGGTGCATGTGCGAAGGCGCAGGTTCTATTGGTTCGTAGGTCTCAGGGTATTGCATCAAACTATATGCGCATGCAATATGAGTAAGATACAACCAATCGCTTACACAAGTGCACAATTGCATGCTATTAGTAGCGGGTAGGACACTTGTCGGAGATCATCCCGTTGCAGATGCACTGAGAGGGTGGATCCTCCCTGACCCTCTTGATGGAGGTCGTCGACGGCAAGAAGTCCCAAGTCAATGAGATCTGCAAGCCTCGGGAAAGCCTCGTGAGTATCTAACCACATAAGTACATAGTGATATAGTGGGAGTACTCCTAAAGTAGTGGGTGCCTCCTCTCGTTTTCAGATCATGGTCCTGACATCGCAGGTCTGCCGATCTCACCTCTCTCAAGAGGAAAAGCAAAATCCTCGTGATCGACCACGCTAAAGAGTGGCCCGAATGCCAAGACCGCTGCCAAACCATGAAACCGCACAGCTGGCCCGTGATCTGGAAACCGAACCACCGCCTGGACCTCGGCCACATGCCATCATCCGGTTTTCCTAATGCTCACTCGAAAAAGCTCCGTCCTCTTCCCCCTACCTCTGTCCAACTTGTCCAGTGTTGTCCTCGACAGTCACACGTCTTCCGCTCTCGCCACGTTGAACAGTTTCCTCTCTGACCTTTCCCCCCTTTCCTCCATTGACCACGGCGCGGGGACTGGCACGTTCTTCGCTCGACCCTGATCTGGCGTCCGCTCGGTGGGCTGCGTGCTGCCCCGGTTTAAAGTTAGGACTGACGTCGGCCATGTGCAAACAAAAAGTAGGAAGCGGAGCCCGGGTCCCAGCTTAACCACATTGAGCGTATCCCACGCCCCTCTTCCCAGCGCCAATTTGCAACCCAAAACCCATGGCCCTGCGCGGCCTAGCCCCGTTCTGCAGCCGGTCCCTGGCCCTCGCGTTAATACCGGCCGCGGCTGCAGCTGCCTCAATGATGGACTCAAGCCATTCCGCTGCTTTTGTTGCCCTCGCTCCTTCGGATTCCGACTTTTCCTCTACTTTGTTCAGTCCTCCCCTCGCGGCTGCTGCATCGGTCACGGTCACGGCCACGGTCACGCCCACCACCGTTGCTTCTGCTCTGAGTACCGCCCTATCCGCTGTGGTGTCCACCCATCCCCCCCCGTTCATCCCACCTCTACCCTCAACAATGGCGGGGTGGATCACTTGGTTGTTCAACTTCATCTTCCAGGTGATTCCACGCGGCTTATACTGGCTGATCACCTTTACCACCATTGTCTTGCCCACATGGCTCTTCACGCTCTTCTCCATGAGCTTGACCTTCACCATGAATTTCACTACCCTGTAAGTTGATCCGAGCTGACCGACAGCACTGATGCGCGTGTTGCTCCAATTCATGACAAAGCTAATACCCTATTCCACAACCCAGCATGTTGATCCTTCTCGCGCTGGTGTCGACCGTGAGCTGGTTCATTCGATACCGGTTTCTGAATATGTACAGCCGTCTTCCCCCAGAGCCCCAACGGAAGGAAGCGCAGATCGACCTTTTCCCAGATGTGCAAGAAGGGGACTCTAAGCCCGGTCTGGCCAACTATCTTGACGAATTCCTGAGTGCAATCAAAGTCTTCGGATACCTCGAGCGCCCGGTCTTCCACGAATTGACGCGGACCATGCAGACCCGCAAGTTGATCGCCGGGGAGACGTTGATGCTGGAAGAGGAGAAAGGATTCTGCTTGGTGGTCGACGGCTTGGTGCAGATCTTTGTCAAATCCACGCGTCAGGGTCGGAACAAAATGGGGGTATCTGAGGAGAGCCTGCAGCTGGATGAGGATGTGACATCGGAAGAGGAGGACGACCACTTTCACGGCCGGCAGGGGTACCAGCTGCTGACCGAGGTGAAGAATGGCGCGGCAATGTCCTCGTTGTTCTCGATCCTATCTTTGTTCACCGAAGACATCCAACTACGTGACTCGCGAACTTCCACGTCGAGCCACTCGGATTCGAGCCATTTCCGCGCCGATTCACTGCCTGTCAGCCCACGGGTCGGCATGATGGGCAGCCCTCATTCAGTCATGAGAGACCCGAGTGAGCCCGCCACGCCGATCCATGGCCCCAATGATGGACTGCCGGCCGTGCCTCCACTTCATCTGGGCGAAAGTCATGGTATCCGTGGCCACACCCCGCAGTCTAAAGACAGCAGGCCAGCGGGAAAGCGACGCAAGTCAGTTCACCCGGACATCGTCGCCCGCGCGACGGTCGACACCACCATCGCGATTATCCCCGCTAGTGCCTTCCGCCGCTTGACAAGAGTCTACCCTAGGGCAACTGCGCATATTGTCCAAGTCATTTTGACCCGTCTTCAGCGAGTGACCTTTGCCACTGCGCATTCATACCTGGGCCTGACCTCTGACGTGCTGGGAATCGAGCGTCAAGTGGCCAAGTTCACCACCTGGGACCTCCCAAATGATCTTCGTGGTAGTGCCTTGAATCGCTTGAAGGAGAAGTTCACACGAGAGCGAGATCGCTTGGGACCGGAGGAGGTTCGTAAGGGGATTGCGCTGCACAATCCATCGATGGGCAGGAGACGCCGCTCCAGTAGCTCTCTCCGGAAGGACGCCGTCTTGCAAGCTCGCGTGGGAGGCAGTGGCCGTCCCACGGCGCTTACACCGAACAGACGACTTCCGTCCTTTGCGGACCGCGATGTGACGGGCGTTAGCCCTGGAGATTTGCTCTCGACAATCCAGCTCTCTCGTTTCGGCCCGCGCGGTGACCATATGAACCAGCAACTTCACAGTCCTCTCTCGGAGCGGGAGCGCCCTCTGTTCCAGGCCGCCGGCAAGGACGGTCGTCCGACTACCTTCCACCGTCAAGACTCCATCGACGAAGACGCCATATTCCGTGACTCGATCTTGGATTGTATGATGAAGGGCATTGGTCTGACCGAGAGCACAGGCGACGTCCTGCGCAAAAGCAACCACAACTCTGGTGATGCCTCTCCTCGCTTGCTGTCATACGATTCGCGGCGTCAGAAAGCAGTCTTCTCGAACGCATTCGGATTCATAGATCCGTACGAGGGATTCGGCGACGGTGAAACCGAGTCTATGATGTCTATGTCAGTGACTAGTGCCGGGGGAACGTCGCCTGTAGTGAACTTGCGTGAAGACCTCCGCCATGACATTGAGGTTGTGTATTTCCCTCAAGGCTCGGTCCTGGTAGAGCAGGGCGAGCGTCACCCGGGCCTGTACTATGTCATCGACGGATTCTTGGATGTTGGTGTCCCAGTGAATGAGCGCGGTGAGGATCTTGTGGGAACTTCTCGCCCAACGGAGGGATCAATCGCTCATGTGCAGGAGGACCTTTTCCCCAATTTGAAGCGGACGACCACGGCATCTTCGCGCATGTCTGCATCAAACCTCTCTGGCGACCCTCGGCGAAAGGCTCAGTCCCGCAAGTCCTTGTATTTGATCAAACCGGGCGGCATGCAAGGCTACGTCGGTGGCCTCGCCTCTTATCGCTCATACACCGATGTCGTCGCCAAGACTGACGTCTACGTGGGATTCCTTCCTCGGGCGTCTCTCGAGAGAATTGTCGACAGGTACCCGATCGCCTTGCTTACTCTAGGTAAAAGGCTCACAAGCCTTCTGCCACGTCTGCTCCTTCATATCGATTTCGCGCTAGAGTGGGTACAGGTAAATGCGGGTCAGGTCATATACCATCAGGGTGATGAGAGTGACGCGATCTATCTTGTTCTCAATGGTCGTCTGAGGTCCGTTCTGGAAGGCCCGAAGGGCAAGATGACGGTCATTGGCGAATACGGGCAAGGTGAGAGTGTCGGAGAACTTGAGGTGATGACTGAGTCTACCCGGCCAGCAACGCTTCACGCTATTCGGGCCACCGAGCTGGCAAAGTTCCCTCGTTCCTTGTTCAACAGTCTTGCTCAAGAACATCCTGGGATCACGATCCAAGTTTCAAAGTTGATCGCACAGCGCATGCGTGATTTGGTTGAGCATCCTTTATCCGAAAAGGGCGTTGAAAAGGCTCAGAATAACGGCGTGCAGACGGCAACGTCAACGGTCAATTTGCGCACGGTTGCGATCTTGCCGGTCACTGCTGGAGTCCCGGTCGTTGAATTTGGTCACAGATTGCTGCATGCGCTGCATCAAGTTGGGGTTCCTCGAGGCGTCACGTCTCTAAACCAAGCCGCCATTCTGAATCACCTGGGTCGTCACGCATTCAGTAAGATGGGAAAGCTCAAGCTCTCTCAATATCTCGCTGATCTTGAGGAGAAGTATGGGCTTGTCTTGTATGTGGCGGATACCAACGTGAACTCTCCGTGGACTCAGACATGTATCTCGCAGGCAGACACCATCCTTTTGGTCGGGCTTGCCGAGTCGTCGCCCGCAATTGGCGAGTATGAGCGTTTCCTGTTGGGTATGAAGACAACCGCTCGAAAGGAACTTGTTCTGTTGCATTCTGAGCGTTATTGCGCGGCAGGCCTGACCCGGCAGTGGTTGAAGAATCGAGTCTGGATCAACGGAGGTCACCACCATATTCAAATGGAATTCCGCGTTACCGCCGAGCCGTCACACCCACAAGCCAAGAAATTCGGCACTGTTCTGAAACAGCGCGTTCAGATTCTCCAGGCCGAGATTCAGAAGTATACTTCGCGAAGAATCCAACAAACACCGGTTTATTCACCCCAGACTCCCTTCAAGGGTGATTTTCACCGGCTGGCTCGGCGACTCTGCGGCAAGGCGGTTGGTCTTGTGTTGGGCGGTGGTGGTGCCCGTGGAATTGCCCATGTGGGTGTGATCAAAGCCCTTGAGGAGGCGGGCATCCCTGTCGACATTGTTGGGGGAACTTCCATTGGTTCGTTTATTGGCGCTTTGTACGCCAGGGATGCAGATGTCGTGCCGATGTACGGCCGTGCCAAGAAATTCTCTGGCCGTATGGGCAGCATGTGGCGATTTGCGCTGGATTTGACCTACCCCACCGTGTCCTACACGACTGGCCATGAATTCAACCGAGGAATCTTCAAGACATTTGGTGATAGTCAAATTGAGGATTTCTGGCTTGAATTCTATTGCAACACCACCAACATCAGTCGCTCCCGGGCCGAATACCATTCATCTGGCTATGTCTGGCGCTATGTTCGCGCCTCCATGTCTCTGGCTGGTCTTATCCCCCCAATCTGCGACGAAGGCAGCATGCTGCTCGATGGTGGATACATTGACAATCTTACTGTGACACATATGAAGGGACTGGGCGCGGATGTGATCTTTGCAGTGGATGTGGGTTCCATTGATGACAACACTCCACAGGGCTATGGCGACTCACTTTCCGGCTTCTGGTCCATGTTGAATCGGTGGAACCCACTATCTTCGATTCCTAACCCGCCCACTCTCTCGGAGATTCAAGCTCGTCTTGCGTACGTGTCCTCGATCGACAACCTCGAACGAGCCAAAGCCACCGCTGGGTGTCTCTACATGCGTCCTCCGATTGAGCCCTACGGAACCTTGGAATTTGGCAAATTCGATGAGATTTATCAAGTCGGGTACAAGTACGGCAAGGAGTATCTCGATCGGCTCAAGAACGAAGGGTCGCTTCCTATTCCTGAGGAGACGGAAGAGAAGCGAAAGCTGCAACGCACCATGGCTCCTCGACGTGCCAGTATCTGATTTGGGTGCTTTAACCTAGATGAAGTGCTGCACGACTAGCCATTTCCGACATTCCGGTTAAGACACCATTTGTATTTGCATCTTGCAATTTGGCGTTTATGCATCTGCACTTATATATGAGCGCGCTTTTTTAACTATTTCCTTCATATGATTGCGGTCGCCCGTGTGTGATATTTCATTTGCTTCCTCTACATATAATATACCATAAAATAGAATTTCATGCTTCCATTCATCGTGATGAGAATTTTCCTCTCTATGGCGTTCTGTGCTTTTTCAGCCTGAGTTGGAAGTTATTGCAAAATACTGCCCGTAATTTACTTCTGACTGCCAGTGCTTTGCAGGTGGACTTAGATGGCACTCAATGCTGTCAAAATGAAGCTGCTCCCGTCTGTAATGCGATCATCACGAAGTTATCCCGAAGTCATCGTGAACTCAGTACGTCACCCGACTATACGGGGAGCCGAAATCTGCGTTCGCGAACTTGCCATTCTCATCGCACTGGAGGTTCTGTAATTTAGTTCAATAGTTTTAATCACCACACTGTGAAATGGATAAGGCAAACGGACATTGAAACTCAAGATGACCCGAATTACCCTTAGTGTAGTATTGGTCTCCCCACCAACTCCATACTCTTAGCTCGCGTGCCAGACAAAATGCCCGATTGTATGAGATGCAGCAATACCAGCACCGGATTCATGATCAGTGAGATTAGATAGAGAGGAGAGATTCTGTCCAAGCTATGGACTGCGGTGAGAAGGCAGTATCACATGCCATACTAGCAATAGGCCAGAAAATGCGACACCAGTTTCGCTAGGACGAAGCCAATAGTTGATGAAAGCATTATTCGCTCCGTTCGAAAAGTCGTGAGCCCTCTGATCACAAGTTGGAGGCCTCAAGTCCGGAGGATCTTGAGTTTCCCGGGGATGTTACTCGTCTTCCCATTCTCGCTCAGTACCCAGCGTGAGGAAGATGTTTTTCTTTTCACATGGAAGGCGACATATTCCACATGCGCAACCCCTCGACGGCTCATTGTGAGGGTGATTCTTCCAAGACTCATCAAAGGCCCTGCCCCCACGGAAGACATCGCGTTGGTCACCGAGGCTCTTCGTCAGATCAATCCAGAACTCAGCGAGACCGTAGTGAAGACACAATTACTTTCACTTCTCCTGGTCACGCAGATGCCCTTTTTTCCCCAAGCTCTTTCGGGCATGGCTCAGTTCAGCAGATCTTGTCATCTCTACTTATCGAGTGACAGCCGATTCATGACCAATGTCGTTGCTCCCTTACTCTGAGGACCAATTTCTGCATCGACCGGAAGGTACTTGCTCTTATCAATTCCTCGACTGGTTGTTCTGTGGCTCTGCAGTCTACATATCACTTCGAGTGTCTCCCCCGGCCAGGTATGTCGTGGTCCGGGAGGCACAAGCGGTGGTGGATCTTCATTTGAAGAGTGCCCGGCCATTTCCGGAAATGGGTGCCTGGGGCATTCTTTCAATGGAGAAGACCAATTCAAGCTTTGCAGCTAGGGCAATGAAAGATGCACCGGCTCAGATATCACAAATTTCAACGACGGTTCTAGGATTTGCCTAGTAATTCAGAGTCCCGGTGGCTACAAACTGATTAGAAGAGACACCATCTGCTAGGTGCGACAAGTGAAAGGAGGCGCCAGCTATCGAGCAAAGGATGTTTAGGTTGAGCTATCGACCAACTGAACACGATTCCCTCTTTTTATTCGACCGATTATACCAAGTCTCTTATATTGTGCTTAGCGCATCGCTGATTCCGCATTCCCAAGATTGAACGCCGACGGGGAGATCCCCACTCGGTCTGCATCACCTGGAAAGAGGACGGTGCTGCTAGATGGAAATGACGCGTGAATGTGTGCGCGCCCGCAATTCCGGGCCGGAGTCTCAGCAGGCGACAGCCAAGGAACCATTTCTTCTGTTGAAAAGGACATTCTAAATTCCGAGGGGCAACCAAACACCGAGTCTAGGTCCTCCCATGAATCGTATCGAACTCGGTGTCAACTTCGCCAGTCCGCAATTTCCAAGGGGATCCTAGCCACAAGCCCGGATGGCCAATAGTTAGGCAGATGCAAGCAACCGCAATCATAGCGCCCTCGAATATCATGAAGGTCGTTTCGTTGCTTGCAAATTTCCCCTGGAACCCGTCCTTGAGTTCGGCCGTTCGATATAGAGAGCGTATCAGAATCGCAAAGGTCGATATTGTGAGGCCTGTCGGACTCGCCAGTCTCGTTAGCTCTGACCCACGATGCCAAAATCACAGGTGTTGATCAAACATACATGTTAGAAGGCATTTTCGTGGAGTGGGTGCTTCAGCTACGTGTCGAGAAGTCTTCTGCTTCTTTTGACAGCGCAAGATGTAGTCCCCTGCACAAGTGATGAAAGTGACCAGGGAGACCACCTGAAGAGCTAATCCGGCAATCATCACGTTGATCCCGGTTTGTCTCATGTTTTCTGCGGAGGATGTCCGGCCTCCAGAGGTGGCTGTTAGAGCACCTCCAGCAGCTTGCAAGATGAGACAGATTAAGTCACTCGTAATGAAGATTGTCGAGTAGAACTTGGGTTTGATTCGAGACAAGGCGGGACTGCCTAAGAGGATCATGCGGCAGAAGCAGACGTAGATCGAAGCACTCAGAAATGCGGGTGCAATAGTCAAGCAGACCAGATATCTGAAGAGGTCGAGGAATCAGCTTGATCAAGGATCTTGAATCGTAGGTGAACCTTCCAGTTAAAGGGGATTTAGTGAGGAGACGACTCACTCTATGAAAAAGTTGAAGTTGAAGGGATCATCATGCAGCTGGAGTCTTCCGACGTAGCCTACAACTTCAAGAATAAGACCACCACACACGCCGATGGAGTAGGTCCAAGTGCAATATTTGAAGCCCAGATAGAGCTGGACGATTAAGACAAGCGCAAAGAGACCCAAGAGGAATCCGTTTCCTGCCAGATTTGGCTGGTATGCGATGATTCCATCTTGTATGGGGCACGTCTGTAGCGTACAGGGAATGTATTGCGATGACATTGATCTTTTCAGAGGCACCAGCGATATCTTTCTTAGCCGATAGTAGTAAAAGGAAGATGGCGAGTTCGGGTCGTCTCTATATTCCAAACTATGAACTAGGTCCATATACGGAGACTGGAGTAAGCCCGTTCCTTATATAGTTACTATTTTCAATTGAAACCCTAATCAAATCGGGGAAGACAGATATGGTCTCTTCATCCGTTCATCCATTTCTCCCCTGTTGTATACCTTGCAATCGACTTTTGACGTACATACAATTGTTCGACCCTACCCATACAAGACACCCGAATTGTAGAGGGAAAGGTAGGCCCGTTGATAGAGTTTTTACGAGCGTAAAAATTGCCAATTTGGGCAAGATGGACCCGTCCGCAGCCCCACTGATATACTCTTCAACTCGAAGAACATCGTCCGTGCTGCACAATGACTAAAGTGAGGAATAAAAGGTAATTTCTTTGGGTGTCTGCGTGAAAGAGACTCGGCCGTTCGGAATAATAAGAGGGAACAGAGAAAGTCTCGAGAATAATGGATGAAGAGAACCATGATGACCAGCAATGGGGAGAAGAGACTCTTGGTATATTACATCACATGACTGCTGGGCCAACCGAAGCCGTCGCATCGATTGGAGGCAAAACTTCCTCTGAATAGTATCATAGAGACTCGCTCAAATTTTGATTGGCGAAGTGTACCGTTTGGAAGTTCATAAGTATTGCTTTCGCATCTTGCCGCAGCTGAGAGAGATCCGTCAGAATGTCTATTCTTTTCATTCAAATCTCCCAGAGATCCCTGCGAGGACATTTCCCCAAAAGGAACCGAATGCGCGTGTTCTGCACGGGCCCAGCGACGAATCATTTTCTAGAGTAAGGTACTCTTTGCAGCTGCCATGATTGACAAATTCCCAGGCAACAGGTATACGAACCAATGAGCCTCTAAACCACGACTAGATCTGCGATCCAAGTATGTGCCATGGCCAGGCGGAGCCGGCGAGATCCTAGCCACCCACTGTCATTAGGCTTGGAAATTTTCATTTACACAGCCAATGGAACACGGGACGGACGACATACGTCGTCCGTCCCAGTGATAATGCGTATAAGACAAAGATCGCTCCTTCACGCCAACTTGCGGACCGGACACGAGCCTGCCAGAGTGTTCAGCAATCTGCGAGAGAATAAAACCAAGAGCATATTCAAATATCCTTCCATCGCCTTTGCCTAAGCTCTACACACAAGGAGATTCTTACATCCAAAATTGGAACCAAGGCTGAGCACACTCACCAACCGTGTCCGTCGCATGTCGAAGGTAATTCATACACTCCTTTAGTGCCCATCGGCCCCCATCAACCTTGTATTCCATATTAATATCTTCGGTACCGCCCAACAGCAGAGGCACCGCCTGACCACCAGCCGCATAGACAGAGTCTCAACGCACAAGACCCAGGCTCTATCGCAACCCCTACCCAAAGATCCATCTCAACACGACACACCTCACCATCTACCACCCTCCATGCAGACGCCCCGTTCGCCATGGACCGAGGATTTATCCCGGCTACCCAGAACTCAACCCCTTTGAATCTGTTGAATCGCGACGCAGCATTCGTGAACTGTCCTCGTTGCGGCTCATGTGAGAAAACCACGACTTTTCTCTGTGCAGGGAGTAGGACGCAGTGAGTTCGGACCTCAACTCGATCCTAAAAGGATCTTGGAGATCGCGGCACATATACTAACTCTGAGCGAAAAGTGGACTTGCGGCGTTATTGTTTTGGACTACGGTGGTGTTCGCATGTGTGCCTTATATGACGGATTTTTCGAAGGATGTCAAGCATTACTGTTCGAAATGCGGCACGTCGTTGGCGAGGTGGAAGAAGAGTCGTACATCTGTTTATTGCCGTTGATGAACATCCATCTATCTCTTGGTACGTAATACGGCGGGGCTGGTGGGATAATTTCGTTTATTCCGTTAGATTCTGAATCTAAGACGAATTGATTTGGGCCATGGAGCTTTTTGGAGAATAGAACCGGGGCTATGCAGCTTGAACCTCACTTCGAGTAAGCTGCTGGACAAAGAGACTTTCTTCACTGCAGAGTCCAACCTTGATTGACTGAGGGCTTTGTGGGTATCTTTGCATTGAAGGAGCATTGGAAAGATTAGGAAGTGGCAAAAGCGCTAGAGGTGGACATAAATGTTAATTGAGGCAATTGAGTGTCTGATGATCGCGAATTCATGTTAAATTCAAAGTCGCAAAAGGACGTCTCGTGTCCCCCATGACGAGCTCTGCGGCTTACAGCCTTCTCGTTTTTGAACAGTCCGCACCCAGACCTGGGAATTTTCCCGGTCGATATCGAGGGAGACGCCACTAACACGTTTGGAGATATCAATTGGGGATTGTGTGATGTGCAGAGGGCCTGCTGTTGATGTCTCAAGTTGAATCACATGTTGCGCGATCAGTGTGAGCATATGGCCGTCCCAAATTCCATCTCTTCCTGCATGGGAAAGCAATTTCAGGGCATTGACTCGAATGCTTGGTTCTCTGCACTTCAGGCATATGAAATAGAGACAGTCTACCACTCCAGATCCGAGCAGCATATCTGGAGGAACCATCTGCGAAGTGGACGGAGTAATTTCTGCATGGCCCGAGTCATTCATGATACTTTGGGCTTCATGCAAGAGAGACGCGAAGATTGATAGGCAAGAGTCATAGATCATTTCATCGGCGGAATGGGATGTGGCGACCCGAATATGTTCCATCCAGTACATCATCCGAAGCAGAGATAACGACCGAGAACCGACGACTCGTCCTTGTTGATCGACATCCTGAAGAAAAGCGTCAAGACCCATTTTCCATTGTTCAAGGGTATCGAGAAGCTCGCTTCGCCGAGTGTCAAGGTCATATGGAAAATAGCCCTTAAAGGTGCCGTGAAAAACGTGAAAGTGGTTCGGTCCTCGTCCCTCAATTGTCATCCACGGAGGACAGTACCCAGGGTCCACGCAAGCCCAGGGATTCAGAAACTTTAAGGTGTGAGACCTCCGTTGATCAAGTGCATGTCTAGCTTCAGCGAGAGAGGAAAATGTGTTGGGAACGCTTGGGCTGGTACTAAAATTGGGAACCAAAGAGCCGATGAAGAGGGTAGCTTGATTGTCAATTCGCAGGGCGAGCCTGTCAAATGCTACAAGCGCAGTGGCCTCGGATGTTGACGAGGACCCCGAGGTTTTGAGGCTTGAAATGACAGCCTGAAATCCCTGGTGATGTCGAAAGGCTGCTAGGTGGTTGTCTCGTAGTACCTCGAACAAGATGAAAATCACGCAGCACATCATACTATCAACTCCAAATGAGCCATTCTCCAGGTGCCGGGAGAATGATTTTATTGCGGCAGTATAGAATTTCAGGGTTGTGGAAGCTTCTGTCGTCGTATACACCAAGCTTTGAGGGGCCCCCGTTGGGAATCGTTCTCGACACAGACCATATAGCGAAGCTACGCCCAAACGGAGAATAGGACTTGAGGCGCATATTCCGGTGAGACCGTCTGTCAATGAAAGAGCCTTTGGGAAATGCGACGTGAAATGAGAGTTCAACAGCGAGCGAAATACATCGATCGCCTCGGAGTAGTGAGAAAGGAAATTGTTAGAATGTTCTAAGTCCTCAATTATTGCGGTTGTCGGCAGAATCCGCCATGCACTCGAGCGCTGCTGGCCATGGCGTGGTCGGCATACCTCCACAGTCTCCATTTGCTGGGTGATGACCTCATCTTTTGTGGTCGAGAGAGAGAGAGGGGACCTGTCTATAGGCGATGAAGCATAGGAACCGCCTGGGCTATCTGCCTGACGGGGCGAGCTGCTGCCGGTCCTTCTGGTAGTCTCGAAGCCGCCGCATTCCCGATTGGCAGCGATACACACTCCACAGCTTGGGTGCTTCTCATCGCACTTGACGTGCCGTAGCCTACAGCCCTGTTAGCAAGTGGCAGTGAATCTTCAGATGGAACTTGAGACTTGCTTGCAAGTCCGACATCCATTCCTTGACTTGGGCGCCGACTTGCGCGACTGCTTAACATTCGGCGTGCAAGACCTCTCGATTCCTGGGGAATGTGATGGATCGGGGATAAAGTGGGAGAATTGTGCGACAGGCTGGATGAAAAGGGTAGGACCATCACACTTCCTGCCTGTGGATAAACAATTGTGACAGAAAGGGCGACCTTCATCGCACTTGAGATGCCGAAATCTGAGCCTGTCAGCACCGGGTCTGTAAACTGCATAGGTCGTGGAATGCCTACTTGCATGTCTGACAGCCGCTTCGGGATTTCGGCGCAGATCGTCGATTTTTTCGAGGACGGTCCGCCATAGTCCTGGGATTCACGAGATCACGAGACTGCGAATCGAAAAAGTCCGGCGGAGAAGAGCTGGGGGAATCATTTCTTCTCATGAGATAAAGATGAAGAAGCAAATAATCTTGAATTCTTATCCAGACCAGGGCTGCTGCTGCCTGTAGAAGATTGACTTTCGGCAGTGCCACGTTCTCCACTTCCTTATGTTCAGGTGCTTCATTACTGCGCTGCGCCATTGTCCGGTGCAGACTGCAGAGAACATCGAAGAGGACCGAGACTGCAAGATCCACTCATCCATCCGGGGCCGATGTCTGGGATCCATTGGCGTCAAATGCATGTTGGCGGACGTATAGTAGGTGGCATGAACATTCCGATAATCGTCTTGTCCTGCAAGAGCTGCGCAAATCGATGCACTCCTGCCGATGAGAAGATCTAGTCAACCAGCAAAGGTCTCTATCGACCGAGATCAGGTAGGGTTATGCCATATCTCCTATTCACTCATCGCCCAGCAATTGTAGCTGACCGCCCCTTCTTAAGCATTGACCTCAGCCTCATCAAAGCTTGGAGTCCATTATTCTGCCGGTGGAGTCACGGACATTGAGTGGATTCTGTCAAACGGAGGAGAAGAAGAAGGAGAAGGTTGAAGGCCCACGAGGAGATTTCTGTTACCAAAATAAAAATGCAAGTGCTTACTTCGGTAGCAGCCGCCTTCCTCTACGGGACTAGCGCCGCTCGAATGTAGCCTCATACGACCACGTCGATGTCTGGACAAGGATGCACTTTCGCCTGGAAGAAACCCCGGGCTTTTCAGTCAGATCCACATTTCCTTTGTTCAATCCTCAAGGTGAATGAACGACCACACATCATTGTCCTGTAGAGACTGTGGAAGGGCACAACCTTAATCTTGTGCATGGGTTTGGGTTTCTCTTGGAAATTTCTCCTTGAAGGATGTCGCTTCGCTCCGCCAAAAGAAGACCTTCGATTTTGACACGCGCCAGAACACAGGGACCTTTTCATTGTATTCGGGCGCGATCCTTCGACGATCTTCAATATATGATACACTCACAGCGCCCGCCATCTTCAAGCCGAGCTGTAGTATGAACATAGCTAGTGCTCAAGCCATGATTGAAGACAGTCTGATTCCAGGGGATATAGTTCTGCGGCACTTGCCCCTGAGCACCCTGCCTTGTTCGAATCTTAAATGTTGCCTGTGGATGAGGTATGGCTGTATGCTTAAGTGTTGACAAGCCTCCATTGCTTATTATTATAATGTTGCTGCCTTCCAACCCAATCTACCAGGTTGGACCTTCTCGTTTTCCCGGCCCGCTGGAGGCTGCCATAACAAACCATCAGGTAGCCATCCATGATCCGATAGCCCCTCGGTAAGCATTCGTAAGAGGGAATCCTCCTTTGCACCTTGATTCGACCCGGAGACTCCGGCGCATGAATTGAAGTTCTTGTGGATGAACATAAACAGCCAGGATACGGTATGAAACAGTCCGTAAAAATGAAACTTGCACAACTCGAGTTCAAGCTGCTATTAGAAACATTAAGAACTTAAAGAGGCATTAAACTCGTTGAAGTTGCCTTGAGAAACGCAGAGCCCATGAGCCTGACCTATCCACTCCACCGTCCCATACTGACCTAGGTGATAATGTACATGGGAATGAACCTCGCTTGCATCCTGTTCAGGAATAAGATAGTTGGTTTTGACAATAATGAAGTAATGAACCAATGAACCAATGAAAATGAAACAGGTGAAAGAACATTTCCACCAGACTGCATCAACCTGAGACTTTAACAGGATATTTGGGCAAACAGTGATTGTCAAATCCCAAACCAGCCGGTCCGGTTGGAAATGATACCGATCATTCTCAGAGTATTGAGTACTGTATAGATACTGCTCACTTTGATACGTTTCTCTCAACCTCTAGACAGTTCCTGCTGGTGGCGCGGGAGCGTCCAGTGGATCAGTAGAACCGCGCTTCTCGTGGGCGATGCCGGCTCTGGTAGCTCGTGATCTTTCCTTGCGATAAGCCCAGAGACCGGCAACTTTGAGGAACATTCCGAAGAAGGTAAAGATGCTTCAGGATGGGAGCCGAGGTTAGCTTCTTCAAGAGGCCGGCGCACAGGGCGTTGAGACTGAGAAGTATGACTTACAAGGCAAGGAAGATAAAAGCCTCGTTGGCGTACTTCTTATTGCAACTAAATCCGGGTGGAGAGTTTACGTAGCACGCTTTACGGTTGTAGTCCTCGGCTGCGAAGATGAATGCAGTCAACCAGCTAGGGAGATATGCGTTAGTATAGAAAGGCAAATGATGTAGAGCCCCCATGAGTCGTCGAGGATACGTACAGGTACGAGAAGACGATATCGATCGCCAGCACAAACTTGCTGAGACTATTGGGCACAAATGGCGAGGCGAAGGCTGGAAGGAAGAAGACAACCGACAGAACTGCCTGTTGTATCAACATAATCAGTACATAGAACGAACAAAGAGAAAAGGGGGATATCTAGCCGCAATGAAGCGATGATCCACGTACAATAACTTCTTGGTAGATCAAGTGTGTACTGTGAGGTCCTCGGTGGATGAAATATGAAGTAATACCCATGACAATGACCGCACTGGTCCACTGCATGAAGCGAGTAAACAGCTGCAGCGGCCGAGATGTTTTTGTCGTGAGCATTTTGCCAATTGTTGATGCGATTCCAGACCTCGAACCAAATGTAGTCAGGAAGTCAGGTGGCTGTGATGGTAAGTGATTGTATTCGCGGCTGAATGTTTTGGAACCAAGTTAATGGAAAAAGGGAGATAGAGGACAATATAAGGCGGAGGGCTTCGTTTGCTCTTCAAAAGAAAAGAGTTTGTGCTTTGCAGAGATGAAGAACACAACGACGAGGGACTGGGGACTTGCTATCTTCTTATGGTCCGATGTACAGAGCTAGAGTCAATGGGTGCCCTCTCGGCGAGACTCTGAGATGACTATGTTCTGGTCGATCAAAGTGCCAGAACCACAACAACATGAGAAACCGGCGTGGAATTCAATCGGTAATTCCAGTAAGTGCAATTCCCGTAATTGACTACAGATCTGCGATACTCAAAATCAAGAAATTCGGTCGGAATAATGCAATTCGGACAGGGATTGCCCGGTAGAGGGTTTCCTCCAAATGCGTCATGATGGCTTCGGGATGAAGTCAGTCGTACAGGTCATTTCAGCGCACAGTATGTCAATCGGAGCTCACAGTAACACCTCAACCCCTGGTTCGTCTGATCGGAAATGGTTGCCAAGACACTTCGCGAGATAACTCCCACCGGCTAATGCTGTGTCTCATCTGCTTTTCAAAACCGACAGAGGCAGTCTGCCGAACCTGCAGTTTTGGAACAGTGCATGATGAATGTATCACCTGTCTCTCCTATGCCACCAAATCATATTATCGTCGTCAGTCCAACATCACGATTCTCAGTCCCACTGTACTACTCTCTTGCAGTCCCACAAACCCTGTCTAGTGGATTCCCAGGAGAAGGTGATATCAATCAGAGGGAAATGCCAGAGTCTAGTGTAAAAGACGAAGATGGAACAAGTGAGCCTGAAGACATCCTAAGGACCCAGGCAGGTAGGTAAACATTACGTCAGGGCTACCACCCCATGTGACCCAAAACGACCCCAGAAGCTTACAAGACCTAGCATCGAGCACCTAATTAAGGGTCCAGATCATCGGTATTTCGGCTGCCCACATCAGGAATACTGACATGTATGTTCTTTCATCGTACTTGGAGCTCCGCCACGGATTGCGTCGCTCAAAGATGCATAATACAAGATTCGGCAAGGTACTTCGTGTAGATCAGGCCGTCGGGCGCCAAGAAGCTAGAGTCAGTGTTGCATAATAGATGCAGATCATTCAACCTTATAATCTCAAACAGCTGGGGTACTCATAACTCATCCGACCTGGGCTGAATACAATCTTGATCACTTGAATAATATCAGGTTCTTGGACAAACGCCCGATGACTCGATTGTACAAGCAATGGAAGCCTGTCATGCTACACAGCACCATCATCTATGGCGTGGGAGTGGCAATTAAGTAGGAGAGCAGGTATATCGCTACATCAGCCAACACCGTCAAACTCTCAGGTAGGAACCACACTCCTGGCAGTGTTTTCAGCCCTGTTGGTGTTGACCATAATGTGCCCGGGTTGGGTCTACCCAATTATCTCGCGAAATATGGGCGATAGAAGCAATCGATAAGCGGTTCTGAAGATATCGTGGTCCTGGGTCAATGGTAAATTTGATTGGGCCTGTCACAGCTACGTTCTATCAGGGGGTCATGGAACCCAGAGTCCCGGCCTTGATTGACAAGTAGGTGTTAAATAACTGCACTCTTGCATCGAATTCATGTCGTGTCAGCCAAGGGATGTTTCAAAAAGGGCTCAATTCCTGAAAGCCTATTAACTTTCGCAGGTCCAAGCTTCAAGATAAAGTGGCAGTCCGTGCCGCTCCAATGAACTCCATTGCGCCTGATGACCATTTTTTGAATAGAGACGCAACACGGTCACCATGAAGCATTACCAAGATCGTGTTCCTGTTTGAGACGGACATTGTCAGTAGGAAGGAAACGTAAGAATGTGGATTTACGCGTGAGAGAGCGAATGGACCCTTACCTTCATGTATTCACTACCCTTCTCCAGATACTCCTGCCTAGTCACAGACGACCGGCCGTAATCAGATCCGGAAGCCCATTGAGCCGCGCCCTTCCACGCGTCCATAATAGGATCGGCAGCCCGACGGACGGCAAGCTCAGCGTCGACGGGCAAGTAGGCACGGAGCTCCCGACGGAAACGCTCATCGAACCCTGCGAACAGCGTATTACCTCCCGTCAAGAAGACATCCTTGAGGAGACGGTTGCGATCGACAGGGTTGGAGAACCGCTGGTTGACAATGTCGGCGGCAATTTCAATGAGGCCGGCTTGGTCAACTCCCGCGATAGAGGGCTTGAAGACCACTTCGGGCACTCGAATGCGTTCCACATTCAAGTGAAGCTGGTGCGCCTCACGCTGACTTTCCGGATCGAATGGCCACGGTCCGCGAAGAAACGCGTGGACCAGGCTCTTGGTCCAATCTGACTGAGCGGCCAGTGTATGGTTCTCGGTAAAGTCAGGATCGTACTCGAGCAGCTCCCGTTCAACGTTGTTCAGCATGCCGTCTAAATCCTCCTCCTCTTCGTCGTCGCTTTGTTCGTCCTTGGCCACGGTACGATACACACCCCAGTCCTCGTCATTGGCACCAAAGTCGTCATCGTCACCACCGCGACGCCGCTTCTTGGGGCCATCTGCGGCCAAATTGGCCAAGGTCTTCATGCGCATCTGACTGGCGAGGGATTTGCGGTTTCCGAGGTCGGCTTTGAAGCGTTGTCGATCTTTGATTTTTTGCAGGAGATTCTTCACATATATCAACCAATTGCACAGTCCATCAAGTTGTTCGGACAGCTCACTTACCTGTCGATTCGCACGCCTCTCGGCGATCCAATTCTCAAAATCATTTTCGCGCTTCTCCCGGTCGAGTCGCTCTTCTTCCTCTACCCGGGCCTTCTCTTGCTCCTTTTCAGCCTTGGCGCGTGCTCTCGCTTCGACGTTAGATTTCATCAATTGCTGGTGTCGCTTCTCCTTCAGACCAGCCTCATCTAGATCCTCATTGGGTACGTCCAGCAAGTGGAAGCTCATCTCCTCCTGCTGCTCTTCCTCCTCGATACCCAGGTCTCGATTGCGTGATCGTTTGATTGATTTTTCGAGATCTCGGATCATCCGGTCGAGATGTGCCTCATCCTTGAGCTCTTCAGCTTCTAGAGCTCTGCGGATCTCCTTCTTGGTCTCTGTGGCCAGTCGTGTTTGCAGGGCCTTCCAGTATTCTAGTTCCTGCTCTTTCTTCACCAGCTTTTCCAGTCGCATCTTAGCGGCTTGCTCCTGCAGGCGGCGTCCACTTTCCTTCTTTCGCTCGGCGATCCGAGCCAATTCTTCCTCGCTCTTCTCAACCACCACATGCTCTGTGAAAGGGTACTGAATAACGTGATCTCTGTCCTCGAGTCCGGTCCAATCCAAATATCCACCCAGCTCGCGATCGTAGTCTTGAGAGACATAGCAATGCTTATGTACCATCTCTTCCACTTGGTTTTCCGTCACACGCGCTGGAAATGTGGGATATTTCAAACGGAGCAGCTTCAGCAGGTATTCGGCGGTTTGCACGCCACCCCAGTTGAGGCGGGACGAGTTCGAGAGCAACGGTCTCGAATTCAGGACAGGAATGACATGTGTGGAGGTGTGCGATGAAGAGACAATGAGACCGTCAGTTCCTTTGTTGTAGCGGTATGCGAAGAGTGAATCGATTCCATAGGCCACCGAGGGCGCATTATAGCATTCAAACAGAATCTCGTTCATCACTAAACAACGTTAGTAACCGGTACACAAATATGCACATTATCTTAGGACGCATACTTTTTCGTGGATAGCCCAAATTCGCAACCGGTTCAGTCATGACGATAGGCCGGTCCACACCTCCATTGGCACCGTCGACACCCAACTTGAGGAAAACATAATCCAGTACACCCTCCATCACATCCCAATTGCCGACCACACTTGAGTTGCCGTCAAAGGCATGCTTGAGCTGACCGCGCGTGGTCGCGTCAACATAAGCATCGTATCCGATAAAGTGTGCTTGACGACCGAGCTTGCGATCTCGATATCGGCTCATGACCGGGGGCAGAACAAAGCGCGGATTTTGGTCGAAGGACCAGCCAGCCTTGACGAGATGAGAGCCTGGCAAAACAAAGAAGCATTAGCCATTAATCTGACTAGCGATATGAGTTGCTCTTCAAGAGTATTCCATACCATTATCGATCACAATGGCGCTCGTTTCAGGATGCGCCTTGCTGCGCTCATATCCATCCGGCTGCGGGGGGCTGTAGCTCTTGAAGGGAAAGTCTTGGACGGTGTAGGGCGTTGGGAGAGGCTTTTCCGTCCTCTTCTCTGTGACATTAGTAGAGGAGCGGCTGGGCAAGATTGTGTGGACTGATGTGATAGTCATTGTGCACAGCACGGGCTAAATAGCCAGAACCTTTGGAGAGGAATCGTTGCGATCGTTTCAGAGGATCTGTCGCGGCTTCAGAGGATGAAAGAACTCGATATGAAGGAGAAAGGGTGCGGTCGTTGAACTTTCAAAATGCGTTGGCGCGACACGTGCCAGCGCCCTATGTCAAGTTGTCAACAGTATTCGCTTCGCAAAGTAGGCTGGTGAATAAGAGCGGTCGCGGCTTGGAAGCCGACGATAACTTATCGTGCGAATGCATCGCCACGTCTCCGTCCGCGTTCCGATAAAGCTCCCGCAACGCGACCGGTTACATTTTCAGGTCGGGAGAGGTTGGCCTGGGGCGTCTGATTGAGCATGAGAAGAGAGAAGCAGTAGTATATTTATTTTAAAATCATTCAGCGGAGGAGTAACACTAAGAGTCCAGATAAACAGCTAGCGCCAATAGTATGAATGTAGGTTTTTTAGAATGCGTTTCTTCGTAAGTGATGCAACTACTCGGCCACGGCAATAGCCTCAACCTCAAGAAGGTTCCGTCAGGTTTTCCGTCGCTGCAATAAACAATTAGCTACTTGCAGCCCGTATGCAGTGTTTACTAGACGATGATGAGGATACGTACCTTCGAGGTGGAAGAGAACATTGGATTGATAATTCTTGAACATCTGCGCAACCAACTCCACATTCATGTTTTGGATGTTGACCTCCTATAGGCTTGTCAGTGATTATCAAAATTCGATTCAGACGCACCAAGATTTACCTGGAGACTCTTGTTCATGACCATGATGGCCTCGTTCAATTTCTCCTGCGTCAAATCAGTAAACCGACGGGGGTGCCTATCGACTGGTCAATTTGACTGACAACATTGGTTATGATGCGGGATAGCAACACAGCCTGCTGGTGCTCATGAGGGCTCTCCTATATGGGATCAGCGGTTTCCTTGACAAAAGCCCATTCACAATTGGAGTAAACTAGTCCGTAATGTGTATATCATACCATTCTGCTGATTGAGTCTCGAGTGTGCTCAGAGCTTCTTGCTGATAGAGCTGATGAACGACTTCCATATCATTCGTTTGTTTGGAGCTCGTTGTCGGTCACGTGCTGATATACGGAACGGCTGCGCGAACGGCAACGGCAACGGCCAAGGGATCTTGGTTTCATTCGACGTACGTTCCCACAAAGCCAAATCTGCATCGGACTTTGACCAGAACTTCGAAGATGGCACCAGCAGTCTCAACCAAAGATGACGAAGCTCATCAGCAACTCCTGAGTCAGCTCGATATTGCTGCTCTTCCGAAGCCGTTCCGCAATCCTCACTGGAAGCCCTCCACCCGCCGCAATAAGAACGTCAAGGCGATCATCTCAGAAACTTCGCGCAAAGAGGCATCTCAGTTGGCCACTCAGACTAATTCGGGTGCTATGACTCCTGTCGCGACAGACACCATGAGCACTGATGGCACCAAGACGCCAGCCGATGGTCCCGGCAAGAATACCAATATCGCGCAAGCTGCCCAGAATCTCTCCACTCTCGTACTGGAGAAGAACGCACGCGCTATGTATCCAAGTGGTCCAGCTGTGACATACACCAACATTGAGTCAGCACCGTCGCTTGACCCGGCCAACAAGCGTCATTACTGCGACATCACAGGCCTGCCTGGTCCTTACACCGATCCCAAGACGCGACTGCGCTACCATAATAAGGAGATCTTCGGTGTTATTCGCAACCTGTCCCAAGGCGTGCCGGAGAGCTACCTGGAGGCCAGAGGAGCTCACACGATTCTAAAATAAGTGACCACCTTCACTTTGCACAAGAAAAGGAGAAAGTTATACTGGTGGTGGGCGTACGAGAGAACGAAGTATGTCGGCAAACATTGATTGTGATATCAACTCAACGCGCTAATTGCAGTGATTATTTCACCTAGAATGGCAACTACTACATGACATGTCCGATCAACACAGTCAAGCCCTTTCCACCCCACCTGCCTCTCTCGAGGCAGGCTCAAGAAAGCGCTCCGGCTTATTCGTAACCGTGAAATTGTTGCTCTTCGCCTTGTGTCAAAAGAGACACCCGACTATTACCGACGCGCCAGGGAGAGGCGCGTCAGTTACAGCATCCGAGGATGACTGTCGCCGCGGCGTGGTGGAGATTTGACTTGGGAAGCCAGGGTAATCCCCGCGAGTGTGTAGGGGATGGACCAAATCAAGAGCCCGAATGCGGTATCAAGCTCCAGACTCAACAAAGGGACAAAGCGAGTGGAATTGAATCCCTGGATTCACCGGATATATAGTGACATGATTCAACTCGAACAGCTTGACATTACGCTGTCACGGTCAAAGTGATGTGCACCCAATTGAACAATTCTGCGCCACTGAGACCTCATTGTTGACAAGTCTTGCCTTCCGCACAAAGTAAGCATGGAAGTGAAAAATGGCTCTGGCATCCCGCGTGACTTAAAACCAAGGACTCACCGCCCCCGGGGAGCGGTCCGGCAGAAAATGACCCGTTGCGGATTTCTGTTTACGGAAACACATTCGGAATCCAGACTATTCAATATCAAGACTGTGAATATTGTTGCCTTTCGCACATCCCTTTCGAGATTCCCCCCCCTTAAAAGTGGTAACTCTCTTGTCGCATATAATTTAAAAATGCCAAGCATGTGGCTGTCAGAAAATCAGAGTACGCAATACCTCCGCACCTTCTGCACCGGATTCTGGCTTGCGCCATAACCTCCTAGCCCACTCGAGGCGCATCCACGATCGCATGATGGTCAATGCTAACTTTTGTTGCTAGAGATCGGTGTGGTCTTCTGCTCCGCCGGTAAGATCCAAGTCTCGAAGCCCTGCCGTGCTTTCAAATGTCTCGTCACAATGAATGTCAAAAACTCAATTTCCGTCTCATCGTACTAGGTGGCCTGTTCCTTTTCGGAGGAGTGCTCATGTTCTTCGACCGATCGCTGTATGTTTGTCTACTCCAGTCGAATATCAGACCAGCAACCATTTCGCAGACTTCAAAGCTGACCTCTTTCTTCACCATCTCCAGACTCGCGATGGGCAACGTACGCAAACCCCCAACCACACCCCCCACCCCTCTCTCCCAACTTGCGACGACCAAACTAACCTTCCACGCCTCCAGATCCTCTTCCTCATCGGCCTCACCTTGATCATCGGCGTCCAAAAAACATTCGTCTTCTTCACACGGCCGCAGAAACTCAAAGGCACCGCAGGCTTCTGCGCAGGCATTATTCTCATCCTCCTCCGCTGGCCATTGATCGGGTTTCTCGTCGAATTATACGGATTATTTATTCTCTTCGGGGACTTCCTCGTGACGATCGGTCAATTTGCCGGCAATATCCCGGTTGTCGGGCCTTACATCAGACGCGGACTGGAGATTCTGGCTGGGGGACGGAGTAATGCCGAGTTGCCTGTATGATGTAGGGCGCTGGTGGCGGGTGTCGTGTTATGATTTTCCTTATTGACTCCTACTTGTACATGAGAGCATAATATGATCTGGTTGGGAAGAGCGGTGGTGACTAGTGGCCAGGAGCATGGGATTGCGCGGGTGCCGAGGAAGTGCACGGTCTGGTGTGGGCGTGATGTTAACGTCTCTCGATTGAGAGGACTTGGGCGAATTAGCTTTTCGCTCCCAAGATGTAATTTCTAATGACTCTTTTTTTCATTTGCATGGCTGTCGGGGGTCTGAGGACAGGCTCCAAGTTTATAGAGTGTATGCATTCGAGCTTGTATCGAATGTACAATACAAGATCGGGCATTCTCACGGAAAAGTCTTTGGACCTTATGTACCTGAACGTTAGTTGGGGCTGAGAAGAAAATCGATATGTCATGTCGACCCCGTACTGTTGATCTGCCCAGTCGACTCAAGTCGCCGGGCGGCGATGATACGCGAAGGAGAGACATTCAACTCGCAGAGAGTCCCAAACCTGTATCCATACCCAGACAATAACTCGGCTCTCGTCCCCATCAGTGAAAGGTATACATAGATAAGGGGGTATCTCCCAAAGCTCAAGTGCGATTTATCAGATATGACGGGACAGCAGTGGAAAAAAAAATCTTGAAGGCCCCTTTATTTCATAATTTTCACAGTCCTGCTATCTGGTGACAAGTGAGACGCGGAATTGAAAAGAGGTTGGGGTGGAACTGAATTGGTGGGAATGGTGCTTATATGATTATTTATTTGGGGTTGTTGATGTAGTCGATCAGGTTCTCGACAACAGTGGCGGCATTGTTGGTCTGAGCAGATTCACCGTGGACTCCGATCATGGTGCAAGCGCTGGCGCGGACGACAATAGCGCCCTCCTTGCCCTATATAGTTCGATCGCATTGATTCATGGTTAGCGCAGCTCTCCCGGTGACAGTGGTAGCATTCTTCGGTACAAGTGGGTCGATAATGACTTTCCCTTTTGACCGGAGCAGGGGAGAGGGGAGAGCGGCGGAGGCGCGGGGAGCATACCTTCTTGCCGTATAGACTGCGCTCGTCGGCCTTGATGCAGACGTACTTAGCACCGCCGATGGAGAAACCGTTGGCGAAGGCGTTGGAGCTAGAGGTGAAGGCGGAGGCCAGGGAGTTGATGTCCTCCTGGGAGAGCTATTGGGAATGGCCGCGATTAGCTCACGACAAGTATACGGCGCGGTCGAGAGAATCGATCGGAGGCCAAAATCCGTGGGCCGAAGGGCAAATGTGACATACAGTGAAACCGGGAGAAGCAGCCTCCAAACCGGAGAAATCAGCGGCAAGGACACCGGCCTTCTCGAATTGACCCGAGCCCATCAGGCTATGGACACAGGCAGGTTAGCGAACGGGTAGCATCCTGAGTGCATTGTAGCCTTTCCGAGTGCGGCGGCAGCAGGCGCTAAGCGACATGGCGATAGACCGGAGCTTGTCATTACCTGGAGTCGACATATGCTATTCGGAGCGACAAGAAGTGATGTTAGTGAGGGGAAGCTACCACGTCGGGCCGGGTCAGTGACTCGGTGCTGGATACCGTACCTTGCCAAGTTGCGGAGTGAGCACCCATGGTGACGATGTGAGGTTGTGGTGGGGGGGTTGGAGGAGGTGAGTTTTTAAATAACGGAAGCAGCGACCGATACGGGCGTAGGCCAAATGTATTATTGATCTAGACAGGAGAAGAGAAGAAGAAAAGGAGGTTGGAATAGACAAGAGAAAGAGTAGCTTGTGGGAGGTGACGAGGTGTCGAAAAAAGTGGGGTGCTGGACTTTGTCGGACGGTTGGACTCTCTGGCGGTAAATAAGAAGAAGAAAAAAAAGGAACCCCGCCAAACTGGATTCCGCTGATCGACTTGGCCGGGAAACGGTGAGTGACTACTGGATGAGAAGTGGGATCTTTTGATAACTGGTCCAGATTCGCATCCGTTGCGAAGATCTATATACTCCTCTCGGACAGTCCAGGTCAAGGCTTTGCACAAGGGAAGATTGTGTTTGCCTAAGATGATGTTGGTGGCGGACTGGCGGCTGCAGATGACCCTTCCGTGCCTTGTTCAGCCTCATTCGAGTAAGGAGCTCCAAGACTCCTTCTCGGCTGATTTTCCATGGCGCCTTTCATCTGCATGCTTCAACGCATGTCAGGCACCTGCGGCCGCACGTCAGATATCGGGTGCCTGACAACTGTCGGCGATGCGTGTATTTGTCCGAACTGCTCGGTTCCTATCCGAGTACATCCGTAGGCAGTCAGTTAAACAGTCTCACCCAACACAATGCCATGAGGGCCAGATTGCAAAAGCCTGGAGCACCACTGCCCTGTGATTGTTGAGGACAAGGTTGATATGACTTGATTGTGGAAAAGGCGGTCTAAGACCAACCGAAACATGTAGTTAGTGTCGGATTTGGAACATTGAGGGTGACTCAGTTGTGGTTGCCGCATAGGTTTACATGAGTATGACCGTATGCAATCATGCTGTTCATCGCATCATGTTTTGCAAAAGCCTCAGTTCCCACGAGGTTCTGGTCATACTTAAGGCTTCTCCAAGGCTTGATCATCCGGGGAATCGAGGTCTATTGAGATTGGATATCCAGCAAAGCCACGGGGTCCATGCGTAGTGTTGACGGGCTGGATGCAAAGGCACGAGACATCACGAATTCTGCAGATTAATTCTAGGCCGAAACAACATGGTCCGACAAGGACAGGCACCTTCATTCAGATGGGTCGCGACTTGGACTGAACTGAATCAGCAAATGCTTCTGCCACTTCACGAACAAACCTTCCATTCTGCATTCCCTTCACCCATCGCTCAGGCATGGACTCAAACCCGTACACGATCCCCGCCAGACCGCCATATACAGCGCCCGCCGTGTCCGAATCTCCACCGAGGTTAACCACCGCCAAGGCACCTGCCTCCCAAGAATCGTATTTGAAAAGGGCCCAAAGAGCCACCTCTAGCGTATCCACCACCCAGCCGCTGCTCGTCATGTCGACCCGAGATTTCGCTCGCCAATCCTGCACAGAGGTATACTGGCCGAAGCGAGAGATGAGGGCGGGGTGCTGGAATTGAAATTGACCGATCGCTTGACCAAGACCTTCCTTCGAACACCCTGTTGATGAGGGCGGTCAGTATCGAATGAAAACAACCTCGGGATTCAATTCCTTCGAGACCCTCGGTAGTCAAGATGAATAGGGTCGATCGACATACCACTCATGGCCATACACACCAGCTCAGTATAAGCTTCACAGGCATCTAAGCATGCCAGCGAGGGATGCGTAACCATGCTCTGCTCGCGAGCGAGCTTCTTCGCCTGGACAGGACTCTCCCAGAGCGCAACTCCGAGTGGAGAGATCCTCATCAAGCTCCCATTACCGGAAGCCTCCTCGCGGTCCAGCTCCTCATTCACTAGCATTTGGGTGGTGTTTGGATCTCTTAAAGCTCCTCGTTTTCTCCATTGCCTCAAGGCGACGCGAGTGGACCGCCCGAGATCCCAGGCTTGGTCAGTCGTACTGAATCGGCCAAAGTTGAACCAGTCGAGATAATACCTGATCGACATGGCATGGTTATAATAGCCATCTGAATCCACGAAGGACTGGGCCAGCGCGAGGGTCATGGCACCGTCATCGGAATAAGATCTATCAAGTGTGAGCAAGTAGACTGAAATCAACTATGTGCGGGAACGAGATGCGATATATACCCTGAAGGTTGTTTGAATGGCCTCACAAACTCGAGATCCGTAATGGGCTTGAAGGTGCCGGGATTGCTGAACTGGACGGGGCCGCCGAGAGCATCACCAACGCAGACACCCCAGATAGCGCCTAGGGCTCGGTCATATGTGGTTCGGGGCATATTGTGAGAGACCGTTCTGAGATATCCGAGTGTGCGAGCGGAGAAAGTAGCAATGAAAATCCGTACTGAGACATATGTTTCGATGACTCGAAAGTATGTGGGACGCTGGCGTCGTGGGCGATGAGCAGCTGATGGCACAGCCGCAATGCGGGCTCGGCGCAATGCCCCAGAGATCCGTCATCCCCGCAAACCTTCCAGTCTGTGAAGGCTGAGTGCGGCTCAATCAGTGGGCTAGAAGACGATGACCAGCGGGATTCAGAGGCTTTCATAGTTTTATGAGGCTCAAATGGCGCGGTGCTCGAGTATGCAGGGCCTGTGGCGCGAGAAGGACAAACCAAGCTCGCAAGCTAGCCTTGTCTTGCACGATTGGAATGGCAATGGTGCTTTGCCGAAAAACATCCGCAAAACAGCCCAGTGGAATTCACGTGCCCAAATACTGAAGGCCGATCAGCACCTGCCAGGCGAGAGGTTTATCGCAGTGTCACTGTGAGAGCAGGCCTCGCAAACATGTCACGGGTGTCTCGCCGTCTCTCACGTGCCTGGACATCCAAGCTTCCCTGCCGTCAGTGTTCTGAGGTTCAATCCCACCTCTGGAAGGTACTGGTACTTGAGGTGCAAGTCATTCTATCCATGAGTGTCAACACATATTTGGGAGTTGATTGAGATGCCCGTAGTGTGACTGACATGATTCTGCGATTGCTGTATTTTCTGTCAATGAGGCATCCTATGAGGTCCAAGGCCGTCCAAACTTCCCAAAGGTTTGCATAGTTGGAATCGCAAGCTGTTCAACGACATACGAATTTTTGAGGTCTGATCAGAATCTAGGATGTCGTGGGCAATATGGATCTCATGTGTACACTATACACACATTATTGCCACAACCGTCACCAAGCGTGTTTGTCAAACTTACTTGGCCTACTACTGGGCCTGATGCTATCTGATACCGGCGAGTCCTAAATTCCAGCGCGAACCGACTGATCACCACGAGACTTTGTGACCTCCTTTCAGGGCTCAACCTTGATCGGCCCCGTCGAGGTGATTGACAGTCTGCCTGACGGCAAGCGTTGAAGCGACGATGCTCGTCTCACATCGCTGTCGCATGGGAAGCATGAGAATGAAACCTTTCGAGAGCAACCCACACTCACCTCAAACCTGCGCACTGACCCTTTGTGTCTCTGCTTCCAGGAATAGATACCAGAAAACAACAATCAAGCTTTACGTCCAGGTGTTGCGCGATGATCGTCAGTCATATTGCATCTCAGTCGGAGGGTGTCACCCATTCTGCGGACCAGACTTGCACGTCCTCGGTAACTCTGAGCCATCGCAAGTTTTGATGGCTGGGTTGTCTCATATTGAATTACAGAAGCCGGACCCTGCAATACTTCCGAAAAGAACATGAATTGCCTTTCCGATCTGGCAGATATGGACATTGTGGGGAAGAGTGAAGGACATTTGTGGCACTGTTCCTCAAAACTCGCATTGCGGGCAATACATCGGAGCGACACTCTCAACCTGAGACGAACTGTGCGTCGGTGTCCGATCGATGGTACTCCAGATTTCAGTAGTACGACTGCGAAGCATTCAGGGTCTCGACAGACACCAGCTACAGGATCCGTGCTGGCCGGGGAAGGTATCGTATAGAACCTATGTATGCAATGATGCATTATCCATGCAAGTTCGCTCATGCAGTGGTCTCTCAGAGGTTTCGTACCACATCAGCAAAGCTCCCTTTTTCTTGGAGAAAATTCGTGGACAAGCGGTACAAACGATGCAATCGCAGACATGACACAGTCTGTGTTTGAGGAAGACCGACTTCTGACTCGCCATTGGCAGCACACGGTCGGTTGGAGCGGAAATGACAGTTGCGCCCGTTTCGAAGAGGCTGAAACTTGAGCAGTCTCGGCGGGTCGGCCTGGAGAATGTTTCGTTCGGCGGTCGTGCCTTTAACACCATCCCGCTGGACGGATGTGTTTCCCAGAGCTCATCGACGCCGGATCGCGTCCTCGACTGGAGACTTCTCATCGCTACAAACTCCGTAGAAACCTTTTCTGCAAGCAGCACCGTACGTTCTGAGGATGAACACAACCTCGGTGATTTAATCGAGCAATCGAGCAACGCCCTTTTTCTGGACTTTCCAACAGAAGCGAACGTCATCTCCGGTGCGGAGGGCAGTTGCTCGCGTTGGACATAAGACCGATCAGGATTCAACGCTAAGACGAGGTCCAAGTCTGACACCACGACCACCATCTATTAGACTACACATGCAATCTCGCACCCTTGCGAATCAGCTCTTGTGCAACAATGGGATTCAATTTCCAGACGCGCTCCACTTTGGACTTGGAAATTACTTCGGCCCCGCCTCGGTGAATAGCCCCCACTGCTGGCTGGAAGCATCCCCGTTGGACCAGCGCACACTGAAAACCGCGGTTCAGGCTCAGATCAAACGCGCATGAGACGCGATCGACTTGGAGATCCGAGTTTCGCTGCTGTCGTGAAACTAATGTCGATGGTAAGAATAGAAATGGAGGCCAACCCTGCTCAAAGGAGCAAGAAAGCACAATCGGTGTGAGGCTGTGAGCTACGTCCGGTGCAACGTGATGCAATCGACCGACATGGCTAGCTTGTATGACCATCAGCCAGAGACCACACTTGATTAAGGTAATGCCGGGAAATGAATGGCGGCGCCTCTCGGTCGATCAACGTGTCCCCCCGTTGGCATGTTGCATATGGTTGTCTCAGGTGCAGTTTACTAACTGCCTGGTGCGATCCCGTCGCCCCGTTCCATCTCCACTCACTCAAACGATATTATCCACGGGATGGATCGCTTGCAAGCATTGGGCTGGCCCTGGAACGAGTACGTCAAGGCTCTTTAAAGATCTGTCTTAGCCCCCGGACCTCGCGCGAGCTTGACGAAAGTACCCCTGAGCCTTTGTTTCCACTCGACCTTCTGGAAGGTCGTCCATTCGTTTGCTTAAGATCCGGTATCTAAGCGTAGGCATCCCAATTGTGGCGTCCATTTCCACGAGGCTCCGCGCTTTCTTTTCGTACCGCCGGACGTGCGATCCATCAAGCACCTCTTTATTAACTTTCGACAATCACGCGACAAGAAAGCGAGGATAAAGCATCCCTTCACGACTCTGACGTGGAGTCGGAAATCTTTGGGCTTCGATATCGACTTTCAGTGACGGAATGACCACCTCCACTACCTTTGTGAAGACGAAACCCCATGCCGTCCTTGGCATGGATACGATCTCATTCCCAGTGATGACATATTCTGGTGCATTGCCGAAAAGTTCCCTCGAGGACCTATATCACCATTCTCGGCGGCAGCCAAACATGGAGTTGACAGCCAAGGAAGCAGCCCTTCAAAGCAACTATACCTTTGGACACTCCACCCATAGCCAAGACGTGGGCTCGAGCTCCTTGACCACGTTCGATTTTCGAGTCTTGCCGCCGCCAGACGAGGTTTTTCCCTCGCAACCTGAATCAGCCGATAGTCCGCAGGGTGTACCGCGGATAGGACTCGCCCTGGGAAGTCCAAGAATGCTCGATCATCGAGATGATTTGTCTCCTCCACAATTCCGAACGGAGATCTTCACCAAACAGCAAGTTGTTGCACCATCGATCTCACGAAAACCGAGCAAGTGGAAGAAGATCGGGGGCCTGTTCAAAGCAAAAAATGCCCTGGCGGTGCCTGTTCCCCATCTGGGGGACTCTGCCGCGCAGGTTCCCCGTCTTCAAGTGAACGATGGGGCGCCAGAACGCTTATCGACGGATGAATGGCCTAAATTTGGACCGAATTCCCGGCTCACTGGAGCTGGATCGTCTCAGAATGGCCTTCTACTGGCAGTGGATATTCCAGCTGCGCAGATGGAGCGGTACAGTGTGATGTTCGATCAAGTGATGAGGCAGAACGGGCAAAGGCCCTCACTATTAACGAGAAGGCGCAAGACTTTGGACAATCTCCGTGTGCCAAGCAATGAGGTACGATAAGCTGAGTGGAAGTGATAAAGTCCCCGAACTTCCATTTGTTGTTCTGGCTGGTCAACGTGCTAATTTCTCTTCCTTGCAGGCTTTCTTGAACACAAAAAGACCTCCAGTTCCTCAGCGAAGGGCCACCTCGCCTGCGCGAAGCAACTTTTCTCTCTTTCCAAGTACGCAACCGGCCAAGATGATACAAGGTCCAGACACGCAAAACCTCTCTCGAGGGCCAAGTGCACTGCCCAGGTCAAATACTTTACCGGTCGATACCTGCTCTGATGTAGACGAGCGAACCCTAGACGAGCGAACCCCGCGACCGACCCCAGATGATTTCGTAGATGGACCCTGGGACATTTCCCGCGTTCGTCGCATATTCGGCTCGCCTCAGTCCACACCACGAGGTTCTCTTGACAAGGCTCTGCCAAACATCAAATCAAAGCTGCCAGCTCAGACGACCCGCTTGCAGGGGGGATCTTCTCTGTCCGTTGCGCATAATATGCAAGACAGTGCCGGCAGGAGTCGATGCGATAGCATCCAATCAGACACTGGCGAAGCTAAAGTGCTCCCACCAACTTTGCCTTTTGCCGACCCTGCAAGACCATCTTCTAGTGACGACCAAGCGAAGAACCGACTCGCACTGCCTGGAGCAAAGTCAAGACGCCGTTCGTACAGCCTGGGACCACCTCGTACATCCGCCACTCCTCCGGGTACTGTCACACCACCACAAGGAAATCCTGCACATCGGTCCCAGTCTTCCGACAAAGCGGCATCATCACAAACGTCGACCCCGCCTCATCAACGACGCAAAGGCTCATTACAAACAACCATGATGCAGCAAGTCTGTTCATCCGATCAATCATCCTCACCAAAACAGTCAATGTTACACAAGACATCCGCATCGCCTCCCACACAACTTCCGAAACCCATCACGGAACCTGTGACCAAGGCAGGCCGCCCCCAACTGCAAATCGCAACCAATACCCGCATGCGCCCAACGCTGCAAATCCCCAACAACTCATTGTCAGATTCATCGGCCACTCGCTCCCTCTCACAATTACGTCCAAATACCAACTCTTCCTCTCTAAGCACCCAATCTCACCAAGCACATTCTCCTACCATCAACATCAGAGCCCCAAGTCCACACTCGGCAGGCTCTTCAGGAATCCTATCCCCGCGCATGCCCCTGGCCACAGACCCCGACGAGATCGACGAAGAAGAAACCGAGCAATCAAGCAAACTCCCCGTGGTCGAAGTCTCCATTGCACGATCAGTATCCGTCTCCCGCGCAAAGCGTCAGATACTCGTCCCGGTTGGTGCACGCGTGGACACCCTTCTACCCAAGGAGCGCGTGGTTGAACGTGGTCCTATGATGCCACGGATAATGGATACGAGTATCCGAAGTAAACATGCCGTATCGCAGCATCTCCAAGTTGAGTCGTTCCTATGACGGATGTTTGATGAGAGAAAACGGGTGGCGTGCTTGAGTTACTTTTCTTCTGTGGTTCTTCCTCGCTTCCATTCCTTCTTCGATGAGCATATTTTTGAAGCCTGGGCAGTCCTTCGGTTTAGGCCTCCTTCATTATGATTGAGCGTTTACATTGGCATTTTGTGAGTTTATTCATTCTCATCAAATTACACATTCGACCTGCAATTTCGATCTATGTACGACTATGCAAGCGCAGGCTTGTGAGTAGATGAGCAATTTCCCATTTTGTCTGAATTGCGATTCCATGCACTTGACCTTTCAGACAATTCGCGTCTTTCGAAATGGTCCCACTTGAGACGCAACTTTGTGTTAGAGTCATACAATGTGGATTGAATATGGATTACTAGCACTTGGGGCAAGGATCCCCCTCTATATTAACAACACATCTTTGACATGAATGCTCAGTCTTTTGATCAATGCACTTGAGAAGGGGGGGACATTCCCCATATATACCTCCTGACCGGCCTCTGGCCTGTGTGAGAGTTGAAGACAGTGGAAGTCAAGTCAACCTCCACTCATAATAGAACTACATTGCAAAAAGATTATGCAGTATCGTCTTTCAGGCTGACGCTTGAAGAAGGCTCCACCGCCTGGGTAGGCACCGTTTGCGTCGAAGTGCCTGAAGCGGATGCAACTTCGACTTCAACGTTGGACAAGTTCCACTGCATGCCAGGATACGAGTCACTGATGAGCTTCACATTGACCCGGGTGACACCATTACTGGTCAGGGAAAGGGTTTGAACAAATGCAGCACTCGGGAATTTGACCAGTGAGCGTACAGTGAGCGGAGCGTTGGCATTGCGCCCTCTGCCACTAGCCGCACCGCCACGGCTTGAGCCAGGTGCTGCACCTCCGCGGCCTTGAGATTTGCCATTATGTCCAGTTGAGGAAGACAATGAGACACGCTTGAGACCGAGAAGCTCGCCGTCGGAACCATCTGGACGAGCACTGCATACGATTAGGAAGAAGCCCTCGGTTTGTGGCTTGGGAAACTTCGGCGCGTAGATACGATATTCGGGGTTGGTGGGATTGTTGTGGCGCGTAATAGAGACACTCAGACCCTTTGGAGAAATGCCAGCGACAGCAATAGACACATTCGGCAGGTGACTGGCCGCCTTGCTGAAGCCCGGGTGCAGGCTGAGCTTCTTGACCAGGTCAAACATTGCAGACTTTGGCTGCGAGGATAGCTTGACCAAAGTACCGGGAAGCCCACGAGGTGGCTTGTCAGCTGGGATACCGGGAAGGATAGATAGCGCATGATCATCCGGCCAGCGTGCAGATTTGATACACTGCAATAGAGTGATGAACATCTCGCACGCGGGGATGAATCCAAGTTCAGCCATGACATCGATAGACGCCTGGATGATACGAATGCCTTGGTCAAGGACAGACGTTTGATCACCGACATAATCGGAGATTGGGAGATCAATGCGAGACATATAAGCTTGCAGCAAGAGGAACGCCTTGACATGGGGATCCCACATTGGAATATCGCCCATGGACTCTGTAGAAAGCGGTAGGTTCTGTGCTAGTTCAGCGTTGATGAGGTCTTCATTGTGGCGGACTGGCAGTTCGTCAAATTCGGTAGCAGAGCACATCCAGCTAAGAACATCTTGGAAGGAAGGCTCTCGCTTGGCATGTGACATCAGGTACCGGATGGTCTTGTGGGAAAGATAGTAGTAACTCATGATCTTGCCAAACGGCGTCGAGTCCACTTCGCCAGTTGCAGAGTCGACTAAGACACAGGAAGACTCGGCCAAGTCATTGAGCGAATTATCAACCAACTCAATCATAAATTCTTGGGCAGTGGCATGTGCCGCCATGGTGTTTTGCTCTTCTGCGGAGATCTCGAGGCCGTAATATGAAGGGTTCTTGTGGAGACGACGGAAGAAGAATGTCCATGTCAGATAATCAAGTGCATCCTGTTTCGTGCCGATTGTTCCGGCGGATACTTCAGCGCCCAAGTGATTGTCAAGCACTTTATGCAAAGTTGACTCCACGGGGAAACCAGTGTGTAGGAAATGCTTATAGAACGCCTTCTTGGAATCCTGAGTGAAGATACGTGCAATGCCTGAGTTGTCGAACTGGGGACGACCAGCGCGACCAAGCATTTGAAGAACATCGGTCAAATCCATGTCACGATAGCCTTCAATCTTGGCGTCAAAGAACTGGGTGCCCTTGACTACCACGAGATGGGCGGGAAGATTGACTCCCCATGCCAGAGTACTGGTGGCCACCAGGATCTGGATTTTGTTGTTAGCGAAAAGCTCCTCTGCTAGTTGCCTGTCAGACTCGACAAGACCGGCGTGATGAAGGCCGATTCCAAAGTTGAGCGCCTCTCGCAATGCATCATCCTTGACTCGTGCGAGGTTCAATTCCAAGTCTTCCTCGGACATTCGCACGAATCGACGAGGATTGTCTTCCATGCCACAGTAGTTGATCAGGTCTTTAGCCGTCAAACGGGTTTGTCGACGGGACGCGACAAACACAATCACTGGTTTCTCGGGCGAATGATTCTTAATGGCCAAAAATGTTGGACGATTCATGGATTGCATGAGAGGACAGAATCCACGCTGCTCCGGGAAACCGTCAATGAAAATCTCAAGTGGGACCGGACGGACAGAGTGTCGAAAGTTGTACAATCCTTCCTTGACACCGAGCCAATTTGCGAGGTCCGTGGCGTTTGCACAAGCAGTGGACATGCCCATCAGTCTGACAGATCCCTTGGATTGGGAGGCAATGTAGTTCATACGAGATACGATGATCTCTAAGATAGGGCCTCGGTCACCTCCCAGAAGATGAATCTCGTCGATGATGACAAGGCTAACCTTGCGTACATAGTCTCGAGTCTGCCAGCTACGCGAGATACCATCCCATTTCTCAGGGGTTGTGATGATAATGTCCGCGTCTCTGATGGTTCGGGTATCCGGCGTATTGTCACCAGTCAGCTCAACTAGCTTCAAGCCCATCGGGCCTGTCAGACGTTTGCGCCAATCCTGGACACGCTCGCGAACGAGAGCTTTCATAGGAGCAATGTAGACGACCTTGGAGCCAGGTTTCTCACGGAAAGCCCACCACATGGCCAATTCTGCGGCAACGGTCTTACCACTACCGGTAGGAGATCCCAGAAGCACATTGGAAGCGGTGTGATAAAGAAGATGGAAGATCTGAGTCTGCATTGGGTTGAAGAATTGAAAACGCTGACCGTACACCTCCTCAAGTATGGGATTTTTGAGCGCGGAGATGGGAAGCGGCTGCAAGTTGAGGAGATCGGTGTAGACACTCTCAGTGTCGGGACGAATCAAATGCTGGAAGGACACGGGACTGACGGTCTCAGCCCCTAGCCAGCGATCCGAAATAATCCGAATATAGATCTGACTGGGCAGTGGATCGGAAAGTGGAATAGTAAAATTGAGTTCATGGTCATCGTAGAGCTTCTTGCGGCTAAGAATGAAATACTCATGATGGTAGATCTCCGACGTCTCTGAGTTCTCAACCCATACCCAGAAGGATTCAGAGCTTCCATGGTGACGATCGTTCCAACTAAATTCAGGATAAATCAAAAGCCGGATTCGCAAAACATCTCTGTTCAGGGGTGCAATCTCAGTTTCGACGCTCAGAGTGGGGAAATTGTCCAGCAATTTCGTCAGAGTCTTGCCCATCTTTTGATTATGGACAAGCTGACCGATCTCTGCCGAGTCCATTTCCCGCATGGACTCGATTGATGATGTGGGGAGCCTCTCATCCAAGTTTCGCAGGACAGGTTGGGGCAAGTCAAATTGATGGAATGGATGGTCAAAGGGCCAAATTTGCTTCTCAATCGACTTGCACATTGAAAGCAGAACCTGGCACTGATAGCCCCAACGACGATTCAAAGCGATCATGAACAACGCTCGACAAATGCGGGCGGCATTCTGGGCAACGTACCCTGTATCAGAGACAAGGGCAAAGTCCTCAATCCGAGCACGGGAGATGTATGATTGCAGTAGAATGTTTGTCTTTGCGTGAGGGGAATCGTTGCCACCTTCAACTTCTGTCTGCACAACCTCGTCGCGAAGTCGTTGCAGCTCCTTCGACTCGCTGTCTCGAGCTTGAATGTTGTCAAATTCACCGCTCAAACTGATCATCCGGAGAACATCTGCTTCGCCAGATTGGGGGCGCATCTGGTCATTGAAAATCTCGATACTCGTCTGCAGAACATAATATTGGCTTGCAATACGGCCAACATCCTTGGCCTTCAGATCCTCCGTCTTTTCATTATAGATGATCATTTGACTTTTTTGCAGCGTTTGCGCAGCCTGAATGATCAGCTGTCGCCGTCTTTGCACGAGCATTGGGTCATCCCTCAGTTCCGCGTACTCGATACCGTAATTGCGAGGTTCACGCTTCATGCGAACAAAGAGGTACGAATAACCCAACCACTGTACGGCTTCAGAAATAGACGTCACGGTGCCAAGTGCAATCTCGGCATTGAGGTTATCGACAAGACGACTAGAGAACTTCGACTCAATAGGCTGTTGGGCTGTCACGGCAGACAGATAGTGCTGCAATTTGTCATGCGTGGTGCAAATGAAACCGATACCAGTATCTTGAAATTGGGGACGACCAGCACGACCAAAGATTTGAAGGACATCGAGAATAGACAGGTCAACGAATTTACCTTCCTGTGGGTTGTACAGCTGGGTTCCCTTGATGACAACGGCTGCGGCTGGTAAGTTGACACCCCAGGCGAGAGTTGCCGTACAGCACAGGACTTTGATCAGCCCATCGGAAAACATCCGCTCCATGAGGTTGCGGTCGCTTCGGCTCATGCCGGCATGATGCGTACCAAAACCGCTTGCGAATATGTCACGAAGCTCTCGAGCTCGCGCATGCTTCATGTCACGCAAAGCGTTGGAGTATCCTTCGTGATCTTGACAGCTGAACAAGTCCTCGCAGCCTTCCTCTGCAGCCAGTTGCTTGAGCAGCCGTGCGGTTAGAACGGTGTCTTTGCGAGAGTGAACAAAGACCATAACCTGGTGACCTCTTTCCACCATGTCACGGACCTTTTCAAACGCAACGACGTCCAGGTTTTCACGAGATTGTTTCGATCCCGGCTTACCCTTGACACCGATGAAGTGCTGCTCTAGTGGTACTGGTCGGAATGAAGAATCGAAGAAGAACAGTCCTGCCATCTTATTGACCTTCAGGAAGTCTGCCACATCTATGTAATTGGGTAGCGTGGCAGAGAGACCGACAATGCGAATCAGCGATTGAGTGCTCTCCACTTGTCGTTGGGTTCGAGCCACCAAGGATTCGATCACAGCACCACGCTCGTCGTGAAGCATGTGAACTTCATCAATGATGAGCAGTCGGACTTTTTGAACAAGCTCGGTATCGCCTGTACTTTTGCGCGTCACAACGTCCCATTTCTCAGGGGTTGTGACGATGATTTGAGTCTCGACAATTTCTCGTTTCGTCAGTTGCATATCACCCGTGAGCTCACGGACCTGGATACCCAGCCACGCCAGTCGCTTGCCCAGCTTCTCGGTGACCTCGGCAGCAAGAGCTTTCATAGGAGCCACGTAGACAATTTTAAAGTCATCTACTTGAACGGTGAACTCAGTGGCATCGGGCACTTCGAGCGGGTTTGGAGAAGTGTTCTTCCCGATCGCGTTCAAAATTGTGAGCATTGCGGCATCTGTCTTACCAGCACCAGTGGGCGCACAAATGAGCATGTTCTCATTTGTTTTATAAGCGACGTCATACAACAAGCTCTGCATTCGATTGAGCGACTTGTAGCCCTTGAAGGTTCCCCGACAAAGGCCATCTAGGCCAGCAATCTCTACAAGCTTTTGGTTAGGACGCACTGCTCCCACGCTGGAAGCTGGAATCTCAAACTCCGTATACTTGGGCTCTTCGATCTCCCGACTGCCGACTGGGAGACCATACTTCCGGCCGTTTGAAGAGAGTAAATTTCCGGAGGTATGAAGTTTGTAGACATGTGGGTATTGAGGTTCGGTGCGACTTTGCGCAGCCAACAACGGAGCGTTCTTGTGCTGCCAATCCCGCTCTCGCAAGGCCTGTGCTCTCTCTGCTCGAGTTTGGAGTTTTCCCGAAGCCAGTCCGTCGGTTTGTGCTTCCCCTTGCCGAGGCTTGTCTGACAAAATTTCGCCGCGGTGAGCGATGAGCTCGATCACCAGATCCAGGTCGTCGAACCCGACTACTTCGGCGAGCGACATTTGCAATTCAGCATCATCACTGTCCGTGGCGAGGGTGGCGATAATTTGCTGCGACAATTCCTCGGCATTCATCGTCGGGTTTCGCATGACGACGTCGAGGCATCGTTCTTCCAACCATGTTCGATCGTACGCCTTTGACTGAGAGGGAGCAGAGTAGTCGTGCACATCGGCAATGTCGTCCAAGCCGCTATCCTCCTCGTCGTCGGAGCTGATGATGTCCCACACATCGTCAATGGTTCCCGGGGAGGAATAATCGTCGTCAATATCCAAGTCGATATCACTTCCATAACTGATGGATTCGATGTTCTGATCATTCGGCAGCTTCAAGTCTGCAATAGCCTGACGCATCGCAGCCAGCTGGGACAGCCATTGCGACTCGGTAGTTGATATATTGTCCATGTTTGACTGAAGTTACGGACCTTGGTAAAAAAGAAAAATCGACTTGTGAGCACCGACATAAACCAAGCAAGGTCTTGCCGGAGGGGCCCTGATATTTATGAACTCATCGGCCAAGCCTGGAAGTACCGGGGTCCCAAGCGGGCGGGCGTGCTCCACTGTAAAGCTCGGCGGGGTCTTGGGCGGTCTGGAAGAACAGAATATGTTTGCCTGAGGCGTCCATTGCGGAGACTTGAGACTTGGTGCCATCATCGTAGGCTATCAGGAGTCGGGCCTCCCATTGCATCCTCCAGGCCCGCAGCTCCCTTTAAAAGAAACGATCACGCGCCAGCTGTCTTTGAGCGTCAATCTTGTCGCCTAGCTCTTTGACGCCACATATACAGTATTTGGACACGGCCTGTGCCCGTTGCTTTCAAGTCGGAGTGTCTACTTATCCTACCTCCGAATCCTTCTAAGCTTCCCCGCCACCATGAAGATTCTCTATATGGGAGTAAGTGAACGCCGTCGAGATCAACCGTGTCGCGACCTTGAATCGGGAGTCAAGTCATACTGACGCTTATCCACTGTGCTAGGTTCTCCGGAACGACTCCCAGCCCGCTGTTCAACTTTGCGGAGAGAAAGATCTGACCAGGTTAGGGGTCACTGCTTCTTGTGTGTCTTCCGGAAGACGGTGTATGCTAACCGATCTTCTTTAGCTTCTCTCGTTTCACTCGTCAAAAGTATGTTCACTTTCGCGTTCCTTATTGATTGCCTCGAGGCGCCGTCTCAGACTAAGTGATCACAGCTATGAAGAGTTCATGATGCTCTTCACCAAGACGGTCGCCGAGCGGACAAAGCCCGGGCAACGTCAGGACATCGAGGAGAAGTCGTATACATTCCACGCCTACGGTCGTACTGAGGGTGTTGCCGGTGTCATCGTCACAGACGGAGAGTACCCTGCGCTCGTCGCGCACCAGCTTCTGTCCAAGATCGTCGACGAGTTCCTCGCCAAACATCCCCGCACATCCTTCTCCGACCCATCCCTCCGAGAGAATGCCTGCCCTCTGCCCCAGTTGAAGGAATACATTGTGAAATACCAGGACCCGAGTCAGGCCGACAGCATCATGAAGATCCAGCAGGAGCTGGATGAGACCAAGATTGTTCTGCACAAGACGGTACGTGCTCAGGACGGGCTGGCTTGGTCTATTGCAAGCACGATCTTTGTCGAAATAGTTCCTAAGTTGGGGTGTGGTGAAAGTTATACTGATGTACCTTCTCCAGATCGAGAGTGTGTTGGAACGCGGGGAGAAGATCGACTCCTTGGTGGCCAAGAGTGACGGCCTGTCAGCCCAAAGCAAGATGTTTTACACGCAGGTATGTGCTTCGATTTTTATATCCTATGCTTTCTCTGACACCCTCTCAGGCCAAGAAACAGAACTCTTGCTGCATTGTCATGTAGGTGTGATGATTTTGGTTTGGCTTCATGAGCAATGTCTTGCCTTCGTCTTCAGTCTAAATGATTCATGTAATTCAATTGGGCATTCATGCACCACGATTCGAATTGAAGTTTGACTGTGGTTTTCTTGCGCGAGCTCCTTGTCTTCTCTCCGGCAGTTCAGGCAACCTGTCTCCTACGTTCGGTCGGCTGAGTAAGGACTGACCACCAGGTGCTGATGCATTTGGGAGACCGACTTCCGACCGGCCAGCATTTTACCTATGGTGCATGGCGATAGACGGCCTTTCGATTCGCCGGGGGGTCCTGCTAAAGTCTTGCTCTGGTACAAAGAAGATAAACATCCATATCTGTCATACCGACACATCGACTGGTGTTGAAGTGCGCAAGAAGCTACGCTTTATATCGATATCCTGGCATGCATCAGTGGACAGCTGCCCATGTTGCTGGCTCCTTCCCACGGGCTGTCCCAGCCTGCAGAGTCCATCTCCTTTGTAGATTATGTGGTGTCGTTCATTTCAGTTCAGGGAGCGAATCGAGGCCGAAATTGCGGCAAAGACCATGTAGCGTACCAGGATGATGCAGCGTCAATCATCACAAGGCCGAATGTCGGTTTCTGGTTTCGGAGAAAACTCTCGAGCCATGAAGTGAATTCGAGGCATCGGCACCGCTTCTTGCCCTGGGTATTCATGCTTTTCAAAGCTTTAGAGCAAGCTTGAATCTTCGAGGACATGTCTTTTGACAGATGCAGTCCATCTCCCCGGCGACATTGGTAAATGCTTTACATGTCATCCTGAGCACCGATTTATGCTGAATTCCCGCGCATTCAACTGTCCGGATCACCGAGACCCCAACATGGACCCCGCAATTCGGTCGATCTCTTGTATGAGCCAGCTGCGTTGTCCTAATATTCCAGTACTCTGGCGAAGGCACATCCATCCAACCCTCTCTCTAGATGTCACACCGATCAAGCTCGTGCAGGTGGGAACAGGCAGGGACCTTGAAATTAGGAGGCCCCGCTCATTCGTTGCACAAGCCAGTGGGTCAACCTTGGCTTCACATGGCTCTTTATGCTTCTGTGCACTGGTGCAGTGAACACGCATTCAAGTACGCTTCAGTATATACTGCCTCTAGACATTCGCCCAGGACCTGCGTTTGAGCTTTTTGAGTCATGATTGTTCTGTGTTGTTCATGCTGTCTATACCACCTTCGTAGGAGACCGGGCTGGGGGCAACCACGCGCATTAAGACAGCACTGTCGCTGAGTCGAGGGCCGCGGCGCAAGCTCGCGACGTGCATCGAGCATTATCCACGCGTTTACAGTCAAGTGGAATGCGTGCAAGCGAGGACTCAACCTTGAGCTCGAGATAGTGCAGAGATCTGAGAGAAGAGTGACCGAGCGTCAGATGGAGACGTTGTGTATGGTGGGACCTTGGCAGTCTATATTCACAGATCAAGCACTAAGTACCGCAACGGTCAGCCTGCAAGACTTCCGACTGGATGGAGAAATTCCCAAAATTTTGTCAATCCGGAGGCCGACGGCGATGTTGAGCGCAGGCTTGAGCAACTGTAGTTTGCAGGCAGTCATTTCGGCTCAGTCGGAAAACAAGACATCCCGTGTGCATATTGATGTTGCAATGGGTTGTGCGCACACCAGATCAGTACTGCTTGCAATTGGTGTATAGAGAACAGACCACCTAGGTACTTTTTGCCCGCGAGTCGAACGCAACCACGGTGATTCCACAAATTCCGACACCAAGTTTGCAGCAGGGCAACCGAGGCCAGCAAGTTTTGGGAACATACTCTGGTGAGGTCGCTTTTGCAAGCGGCATGCCACGGGTCGCACATATTAAGCAAGCGCCTGTTCCGTGAGGAAAAGCAACTTACAGCAACGAGTTACCTCGGTGGCTTGCCTCGATCGGAAGAAAGATGAAGCTTTTCCAAGTGTCCCAGCCTTGGTGAACATGCAACCACATCTGCTTCTCCGCCCACGTGCCAGGAACGGCTCCAGGAACAAGAACGCGGTTCCATTCGACAGACATCCCACGCTCGGAACGAAGTCCCCAGATGGGATTAGCGACCTGCGCTTCTGACTTTGCAGCTGGACAGACATGGTTTGGAGCTAAGATAAATTAGATGATTCCGGAATGGAGTCGTCGACCGTGCGTGACAATCCAGTCCGAACACGATCCGGTCCTGCAGCGGGCAAGCCACCATGCCGATCGCGTTGAAGAAGCCAGTGCGGGCAAGCAGCGTGTGATTTATCGTGGGAATGATTGGCCTACATTCTGAGTAGCACTGGCATGAGGCTGGCCGCCGAAAGTTGTCTCGCCAGTGATCACGGCCGGTCATGCGGCAGGTCGCCTCCGGCTATATAAGGTGACCATGTCGAGGCAAATGTTGTGTGTTTGGAGATACACATCGGCAGGCAATACACTCAAAAGCTTCTCTACAGAGAACCGAGGCTAAAGATGGTTGCGGGATCATTGTCATTTGCCAAGGCTTTGCCTCTGCTGGCGACGTCCGTCTTCGCGACGACTTATCCTCCTATTCCCAGTGATCTGACGACGCCTTACCAGCAGCGCCTCGCTGTCTACGGTCCCAATGGTAAGGACAATGTGCCTCTGGACAAAGAGGTCTCTTAGAGGCTAGGGGATCGCACGTATCGGCGTCCCCCTTAGTGGTACCGGCCATAAGCTAATGCTCTGTGATCGCAGCTGTGTCCGTGGGATGGAATACCTACGAACAAATGAGCCAAAGCTGTGTCGACTTTGGGACTTCTCCCACCAGCCTGACCTCGCGGGCCTGCACGGAGGGCTCTAGCACGTACGCCACATCTCGTACATGGTCCAACTACGCGATCTTGACCGGATTGAAACCGGCGACGACCTACTACTACAAGATCGTATCGACCAACTCGACTGTGGACCACTTCCTCAGCCCCCGTACCCCCGGCGACAAGACGGCCTTCAGCATGGACGTGGTGATCGATCTGGGCGTGTACGGCAGCAACGGATACACGGCAAACAAGCGCGACACAGCTCCTGTCGTCGAGCCCGATCTGAACCATGCCACCATTGGCGCTCTTGCACGGACCGTCGATGATTACGAGATCGTGATTCACCCCGGCGACTTTGCCTACGCCGATGACTGGTACTTGAAGATCGGCAACATCTTCGACGGCAAGCAAGCCTACCAGGCGATTTTGGAGCAATTCTACGAGCAGCTCGCGCCCATTGCGGGTCGTAAGCTGTACATGGCTAGCCCCGGTAACCACGAGGCTGACTGCTCCGAGATTCCGTACCTGCTGGATCTGTGTCCTGAGGGCCAGAAGAACTTCACCGACTTCATGCACCGATTCGAAAACACCATGCCATCGCCCTTTGCGTCCCTGTCTTCCAACACCACGGCCCAGACGCTGGCCGCCAAGGCCAAGGGTCTGGCGAACCCTCCCTTCTGGTACTCGTTCGAATACGGCATGGCGCACGTTGTCATGATCAACACCGAGACGGACTTTGACGGCGCCCCCGACGGTCCCTCCGGCTCGGCCAAGTTGAACAGCGGTCCCTTTGGCAAGCCCAACCAGCAAATCGACTTCCTCAAGGCGGATCTGGCCAGCGTCGACCGCAGCGTCACTCCCTGGGTGATCGTCGCCGGTCATCGACCCTGGTACACCACTGGTTCCAGCAGCGCGTGTGACTCGTGCCAGGAAGCATTTGAAGATCTCTTCTACCAATACGGGGTCGACCTCGGTGTCTTCGGGCACGTGCACAACTCGCAGCGATTTGCTCCCGTGTACAAGGGCACCGCCGATCCCAACGGCATGAAGGACCCCAAAGCTCCCATGTACATTGTCGCCGGTGGTGCAGGTAACATCGAGGGACTGTCTGCAGTCGGAACCCAGCCTTCTTACACCGAGTTTGCCTATGCGGACGACTACAGCTATGCCACGGTGCGCTTCAAGGATGCGAATAACCTGCAGGTGGACTTTTTCCAATCCTCGACCGGGACCCTTTTGGACTCGAGCGTTCTTTACAAGAGCCACGCCAATCGTTTCGTCAGCCAGTGACGCGTTGGATCTCGGCGAGATGACTCGGTCTCACAGTGATGAGTCGTGTTGATGGGTAACGATTGAATGTTTTTGACGAGTGGCCGAACCTCGCGGGTACCGCATGTAAATAGATCCTGTAGGTACATATGTCACTGGACAGAACAAGTACAATGCATACATTGTAGACATGTACATAATCACATAGTTGGTACACTTCACACACTATAGCTTTCTCCCCTTTCCCAAAGACAAATCTCCGCAGACGATCACATGCGAAAATCTCGCACCCAGCGCAAATCCAGCAACTCACCTTAATCAATAACCAACCCATCAGTGAACCGAGAACCCTTCGTCTCTTGCAACAGCTAGATCTCAAGATCCACCAATTCTACTGTAATCATCTCCTGTACTCCCATTTTTGGTAGCGCTGCCCTTCCTCTATCCCGCCTACTTCCCGGGTCTCTACTGTACGTACTCCCGAAGGGCATGTACGGCGTGGACCAGGCAAAATTAAGGTTGCAAGGTTAGACACATCATGGCATGTTCCAGAGAGCAATGAGTGACACCATCAGGCAGGAGTATCCCCATATTCCAGGCGCGGAGTGTCTCTTGTTTCAGGTCTCAAGTCTTTAAGAAATACGCGATCAAAGGCTTGCAACGATTAGTTTCATAGTATTCATTAAGGTGCACTTGTTGCAGCAGTGCATAATTTGTTGTGTCTCGTAAAAAAAAAGGCCCGTCAAACTTGAAGTCGTGAGCCAAAGCCTCGGGACTCAAAAGCGTAGAATAATAGCCTTTGTTCGTTTTTATCGTTTCCCTATCCACCGGCGGCAACAGCGGTAACGGTGAAAGCCACTCAAACTCAATTGTCCGATTTGAAGCTGGGGCATGTTGAGGGCTTTTTCCAGCACCATGTCAATGTCAAAGCCTTAGAGCAAAGGGCGTCCAAATGATCGAAATGGTCGATCGGTCGTGAATGTCGTCATAAGTCACTTAAGTTTGGCACCCACTTCAATCCTTCTGTCTGCAATGCTCGGCTACCCAGCCGACGCAGGGGGATAATGTGGGGCGCGAGAGGTAGAGCAAGCCCAGCTGTGATCGGCTAGCCGATGGCTGAAGCTGAAGGAATGGGAAGCCGTCCGGATCCATCAACCGCGGTCTTGACAGGGCAGTAGTCTGGGGACTCACGGCCGTGAAGTAATGCCTCGTCCCAGCTCCCCTCTTTCCCCACGGTCTCGCCCTAGCGTTGGGGGACCTGCTTGCCACCCCGTCCAGCGGGGAAAGGCCCGGATACCGGGATCTTGAGAGCGGCTTCCTGCTTGTCAGGAATCTGCCGCTGCAAGGGGGGAGAGAGAAAGAGGGAGGAGAGCTACAGGCGGAGGAGAATGTCACCGCAGAGCTTGTGAACCTCCAGTGCGACCGCGTCAATTCTCCTCGGGGGATCGAGGAGGAGACAGATCGTTCTGACGATATGTGGAGAGTTCTAGCGGGAGAAAGGGGGATCAGTATTCGATCTCGAAAGCTTCGCCTGGGCACATGACCACTTTCGAGCTGTTATGTGTGGAGGACGATGGTGGAGTGAACCGACCTGATTGAAGGGTCTTCATCGCCTCTTTCAAACTGACAATCTCGGCACGAAGGTCCCGAATAGCTTGGTCTCGGAGTTGAATGTCCTCGGTGAGATCTGCAATGGTGTCACTGCATTGAGAGCAGTCGACGAACTGGGCGGTGACGCTGGTAGCGAGCACATTGGCCGCCAGCGGCGAACTAGACAATTCTTTGTCTTCATGGAGAATTTTGACTATTGATTACCATCAGCCCTTGACCGGATTGCGTGGTTCTGTGTTTCGATCTTAAGTGATCCCAACGGGAGACAGCAGAGGAGGTGGAGATCGTCAAGAATCAAATCATACCGATGTTAGAGGTCACTTGGAGAGTCCCGTTTGATGAGGAGAGAGATGAGGAGGAGAATTGATTAGAGCCGTAGTTTACCCAGTCGACGTGCCGCGCTCCGGCTGATGAACACCCCAACTGGGGGCTAGACAGGTTGCATTGCGAAGACATGAGATTGAATGGTCGGCGGATGGTTATAATGGCGTCAGCAGAGATCCGACACGACCGATAGTGAAGTTGGTGAGGACTAGATGGCCACCGTTGTCAAAGTGGTATTAAAAGGTAGAAAGTAGAGGATGTCGGATGAAGAGAAAGAAAAGCCCCCCAGCCCGCGACCGATCCGAGGAGAAACGAGAGATTGAATATATGAGAGACGCGGCGCCGTGCAATTGCAGAAAACGGACAGTCTTTTGAAAGAAAAATTGACAGTCCTTGGACTCCTTACTCCTTAGTGCAGACTTGGGATGTATTATTATGGTCTTGGTCGAGACTGTGATGGGCCCAGTCGAAGGATCGTCGTGTGTGTGTCTGCCTCTCTGCTCGTCGGGGGCATTCAAGTCCTTTTCAGAAGGTTTCTTTGACGGAAGGGCAATTTCCACGAGCATGACAGGACCCGCCGATGACCTATCGGGGGGACTGCTGTGGACTGTGGAGACGCAGATGGCGAGTCTTTTTGTGTGTGGGCGGTTTTCGGGGACTGCGATGGGGCCGTGGGTTGGAACAGATGGGGACGACATTCAGGACTGGACGGGTTCGAGATGGTGCGCACTGCGCAGTACTGTGGCAGGGATTCGGGAGAGAAAGGTTGAGCTGAAGGAGGCAAGCCTGGATTCAGTAGTGGTAGCCTGGTAGGGAGGTTAAGTATTACAGAAAGTAGTAACTGACTGTAAGTCGGGAGGAGTATGGGAGGGCGCATCTGGAACCAAAGGGACAAACGCCCCCAGCTGGGAAGAAGAAAAGAAGGACCTGCTTCGGATCAGTGGCTCGGATGGGCCGACTGGCCACAGGCGAGGGTGATGGACGGAGTGAGCGTACGTCCAGAGAGCATCATGTGCGACTCGTCAAGAAAGGTAGAAAGTAAAGGAGAGTCCTATTAACCTTTACTTTTAGGTACTAACTTAGTAGGGGTAACCTTACTACCTAACTACACGAGTAGTAATAGTAGTAGTTAGAACTTAGTAGCAAGTTAACTAAGTCAGTAGTAGTAGTAGTAGTAGTAGTAGTAGTAGGTTATGATAGAGATAGTAGAGAGTCCTACCTATGCACAGTTCGAGGCGAGGCAACTGACCCATTGCATTGCCACTTGCATAACCTCCAGGCGATGTACTAACATGCACATTCTCCCCATCACACAACCAGAATCTCGACGGACTCGAAATAAAGTCGGACCAGACTCTCAGTACTAGTACCGTAGTACCCATCCGAAATCCCAAGCGACCGAAGCTTCTCATCGCGGCCGAAATGTCGAAAACCTTCTGAACGCCCCGTCTCCACATACCGCGGGGCGTCCAAGTCCCCCCATTGCTGGAATTGCCCTAACTTAAGGAACCCTCCCCCGGGCCCCAACTCTATCCCAGTCCTGACGTGGAGGGACCGCATGCCCGAACTCCTGTCCGTCGGCATCCCCGCTCTGGACCAAGTTGGCTTCGGCCGCAAGTAGGGGGGATGAAACTTTCGTCGGCAGTAGAGCCTCTCTAGAGTCGATCGTGTCTCTTAGGGCTCTCTTAAACATTGGGACCCCAGATCCAATGACTTCAGCCGGGGGATCGGACACGCGTCAGTTGTGACTTGTGAGGGTTGGTCCTGGCAAGTGTGTTTCATAAGGTCTACCTTACTTCACGGTGTACTTGATTGCTATTGATGGCCCTGGGCAGTATCAGAGCTAATACTGAAGGTCAAGAATTCTCGTCAGCGATGCCAGACATAGTTACATACTACAGAGTACAGAGTACATACCTTATTGTATAGTCGTACGACACATTCACCCAAGGCAGTGATGCAACCTCGAACCGTCAAACGTGGCCACCGAACCCTTGAAACTGTGGCACCTGAACGGGGGCATCGTCCACGCATTAAAAAAGTTTGCTCTCGGTGATGAGTTTGATGACGGGCTTCGATCCTCTGATGGGATTGTGTCATCAGGCCGTGGCAGTGGAAGTCGCGGGACCTTGAACCGTGGGACCAGATTGCGCAGCCAAAGCGCCGGGAGCACAGGAGCACATTGGGAATCAACATGGTACGATTGTCTGCTGTAGCGGATCACTGCCAACTGCCAACTGCCAACTGGTCATGCTCTGGTACCTCCCTAGTGCCTCATAGGAGGTATACTCAGAATCAGCATGGGATCTACAAACCCTCCGGTGAGGATCAAGCTACCCTATAGCCAGACTCTAATCTGAGGGTGCGCCCATTTGATTCACCCGCCTATAACTTGGAAATTTGATCATGAACATGTTGAGGCATACCTCCGAAACACTTCCTCCACAGCCGCGACCCAAGGAAATGCCTATCGAGTCACCGACAAGGTGGAGACATCCGCGCCATTCGAGTCGGTGAACTACACTGAGGTACCTGCATTGGTGCGCTCAAAGAATCTCTCCAGAAGCTTTTTAAATATAGCTCATTCTGCGATTCTCACAGGGTGATGCGTCCAGTCCTGCTTGCCTACTGGGGTCCTTGATGACCCCCTCTAATTGACCACGCAAGAGGAATCCCACCGTCAGTGACTCATGATGCGCGACGAAAAAGGACATGCCTGTAGACTCCCTCTCATATTTTGGAGGCAGGATTCGAGACAGATGGCCAGTCAGGCATGGGTTTCAATTCACGAAGGGCCTGGATATATTCCCAGCGTTCCGGGTACCATCCCGCATATTCCCATTCAATAGTTGCCTGTCACCCGACCCTCGTCGACAAGAATATTCCGAGGCGCGAAATCAGAATGCGCCAAGAGACTCAAGACGATGTCGTGACTCGTGATCGTCCATCAGCGTATATTTGGCATAATACCGCAGAGCTCATCGGCAATAGAGAGTTTCTGTTCAGCATCTCGAGTTTTCCACGCTTCGTCGAGTCTCTTGCCGGACATGTACTCCATAACAAAGGCCGTGACTTGCCCATCCTCATATTGGATGTGATGGACTTGAGGGACAGGGATTGTGGTGTTTCGCTGCGATAAATTGAAGGGTGGGTGCTTCGTGAGCACGAAGATCACCCGCCTTTACGACGAGGTTGTTCTCATACCGAATGATGGTGCGGCCGCCTAGTGAGTGTAGGACCGTTCCCTGTTGATACTTCAGCTGCTCCATCATGAAGACGGTGTATCAGGTTCTCACTCAAGTTGTGGTCCTCACGTGGGGGGCATCTGTCGGGTGGAGGACGCCAAACCACCTTTGCTAGGAGTGGAACCAGAAGTATAAGGTACGAGTCAGAGCGGGGTGCTGATGAAAAGGGGCTAGTCTCTGCTAAACGCGGTCTGGTGCACAAGATATCCATCCACATACTTGCCAAGATGATTTCACAGAGGTCCTTGAGTGTATCATGGTGTTCAAAAGGCCACACTCAATCGTAGCGACGAACCCTCGAGGGCTATACACGCTACATCGTAGGAAGGCTATTAAACTCGGGGATCGCCGTCTACGTGAGTCTTGGCACCGGTGCCAAGAGTCAAGACTAGTCTCTGTGTAACTTTTCAGACTGCCGTTTCGTGTGTGGGTCTGACATCACAGCGCCCCAGTGGGAATGGAGAAGTCCCGAGGAAGTCCCTAGCTAGATCAACCACGACTACTTTGGAACATTAATACCACTTACCTACTGTAGGTGTCAAGATTTGCTAAGGTGTGTGGAACTCTCAAAGTTCCTCGACACTAGCTAAGTCAGGGAGCAACGCAAGTATGAACATGACTCTGAACCCAGAGCACGCAATTTGTGACTGATCATTATTCACGATCTCGCCAGCGACGGCCTTCCAAGGTTCTTCTCCTACAGAACGAGCCCAAGCAACCGGTACTGTGAGAATATAAGGTAAGATGCGAATGCAATGAGATAATTGCCCCATCGCCGATAATCTATCTCGGTCAATTTCGAAGATGATCTACTGGATTAGCTAGTATCCTGTGGCGATGACCCGAGTCAACCGGAACTGGTGCCCGTGATTGTCTTATCTTACGGCGATCATCCTCTGAACGTGATGAACTTAGGTATATACAATCTCCAAAGCTCTTCCGTCCGCCCGGCATCTGTTGGACTTGGCTGTAATATATTCATGTATAGGCTAAGTCTTGTCCATACCTAGGTTTCAGAATTGTACTTGGGCCATCATCGCTTTCCACGATCTCAGTCACTCATTCTGAGTCGCGATACGCAATACTCATGCCATCTTCGCCAGGTCCAAGCGCGCTCAGTTTTCCATTTCGGTCTCTTTTCTGCCAACACCCATGGTCCGTCCCATCGGCGAAGACACAGTCAAAGCCCAGCTGATGTGGCGGAGTGCCCAGACGCCGGCTCTCGGCTACATCAGGAAGTACATCCAAATCAAGTCAAGGCCACAACGTGGTACTGCGTGGTACTACGTGGACTAGCTAGCTTGTGAGGCGGTTCAATAGCGTATATATTCTGGCACGGTCTTGCAGAGTCCAGTCACTCGAGGTCACTAGTGGAATCGGCGTGAGAATTTGCGAGGTTTTGCCGAGGAAACGAGTTAATCCTTTGCAGGAGGAGAAGGGATAAAGAAGTCTAGAACATGCTGCTAATCCTATACGAGAGCTAGCAAGTCCTAGTGCCTGATAAAAATCAAGCTTAGGTACATACAGTACAAGGTATGCTTATGAGGAAGTGTCATTCTAGGCAGAAATCTACGTCTCTGTGTAGGTGAGGTGGGACTCTCAACTTCTCGTGGTCTCTTATCAATCTCCAGCTCTTGCTTCTACAACACATGTATTGCACGACTGCACGCTGCACGGATATGTCACGGCGTCAATAAGAGAGGCCTTCACTGTGCACGCTGCACAGAACTGCTCTGACTCGCTCGACGCTCAAGTCATCCTTTTTGAAATTAGTACCAATTACGTTTTTGAGTAGGTCAGTGTGCCTCGCCGCGTCTGTTACCCACAAGCTGGAAAGCAGTACACTACCTCCTCTCGTCTCTTTGTGGGTGAAATCCATTTGTTACGGTGTTCATCTCGCATTCTCTATAAGCCGAGGTTCCACTCACGCCGTCCCGTCTTTGATGGACCAACGGCTCTCGATCAAGGCTGCACTTAATAAGTCTGTAGCACAATTGAGCTAAAAGTACATACACTGACTACACAGAAATGTCTCCAGCTCAAAGCATGCATCCACACTCACAAGTGGAAAGGCTTTAGCCCCGGCCACCCTCGAAAAACGAAAAAAAAAAAAAACGCCACAGTAAGACAAACGCCCGTCTCACAGCGTAATCCACTTCCTACGGAACTTGTCCGCTCGGATCAGTCCGACACCAGGCAGTCTCCCAGAAGGATGAAAAGTGAGGCTGCATGATCTCCACAGTGGCCGGTTTGCACGGACGAAAAGAACATAATTCTCATGATTACCCACTCGTCAGGCCCGTGCCTCGACACGTGCTAGACCGTTTTTTCCCCAACGGTGATCCTGCATCCTTGCCGAGTGTGGATCGATTAAGATTGTAGCATCATAGCATGATCCGGAGCTCTCCATGGCCAGGATTCTCGCTCGAGTCTCAAGCCTAAAGTGGGCCACGGCAGCCTTGCAGCTTCTATGCTGAGAAGGAGTTTTCAGCCGAGATAAAGCCGCAGTCTCTGCTGTATACCGTAGAGCATGGACTGTATGGTATGACTCGACATGATGCTGCCTTACTCCAGCACGGACTGAGAAAAACAAGGTTGGCTGATCACGTAGCTCACTATAGTGATCTGAGACGCACGGGCTTCGGGGCGTCAAGGGTCGTTAGCTCCCGAGGCTGAACAGGATCTCAAATGAGAGATGTCCATTAAGTGTCGTCATCTCCGCCGAGGTGTGTTGATACTAGATGGTCCTATTGAAATTTGTCGTGTGAAATGAATTTCAGTCCACGGACGATGTTTCTTCATTATTGGATCTGGAACAGGGGAAAGTACCTAGCTAAGTGAAAATTGGACAATCATGCCTGTAAACCGGCCCATGCGAGCTGAGCTTCACGTTCAAATTCGATGGAAGTAACTTTCAATAAGATTGTTGTCAAGATTGGGCGTGTCCTCGAATAGCTTGATACAGGAGGGCCTTTTATAGCCGGGCAACAACCCGAGGCGGAAAGCTACAACCTTGCGTGTTGGGCCGTTGGCAACTCCTCACCGCAGCACCACAACATGCATACATAGCTGGAAGTTGTGATCATGATTTGATGTCGAGGAGCGCATCCGGGCAATCAGGCACAACATCAAGTGGAAAGATGGATTACCCAATCGTACATATAAGGCACTGGTACCTACCTATCTACATACCTACTAACCTTTCAGGTACCTACCTAGGTAGGTAGGTAAGGTATCTTACGTAGTAACTTACTCTGGAAGCTTTAGTAGGTAGACAGAGCCCAGTCACGTGATATCTCACCTCGGAGTTCTTTTTGGCTCCGTCGGGACCAATAGTATGACATCATCGAGCAGGAGCTTCCGCGCGTGTACACTCACTGCACTGTCCAGTAGCAGCCGCAGAGTACAGCACTACCTGCTACACGAGATCTTCGATCTTGATAATTGAGCGTCTTATCAAGCTTACCACAACACTCGTACTGAACAGCGAGCGAATTGACTACACAAACCGAGTACTCTACCTCTACCTACCTTTTCCCGGTGTCCGTCCAAAGCAATGTCAAAACGCACACTAGAATCATTCTTCAAACCAAAAGCCAGCACCAACCCCGCGAAGCGCGTCAAACCCAACGACACATCCAACGATGCGCCTTCCGAAACAAATGAGACTGACGCCAAAGACGACGCGACTACCGATAACGGACCACCAGACACTCATGCCAGCTATCCCGTTCCCATTCCTCAACTCCCCTCACACATCTCCGTGGCCCTGACCCACGGAACACCCGCCAAAGATCCGCGTGCGATCAACAACCAGCCCGATCTGGATCTGCTCTATTTCCAACCGTTCATCGCTCGACCTACCGCCAATGAGCTATTCAAGTTTCTCCGTCGCGAGTTGCCCTTCTACCGAGTTCAATACACGATCAAGCGCGGGACCGTCGAGACCGAGATCAACACGCCGCGATATACTACCGTCTTTGGCATCGACGATACTTCAATCTTCATACACGATCCAGAGCCTCAACCGTCCTCAGAAGGATCCGACTCAAACCCAGATCTGACCACCGACCACAACCAGGGACACCCCCAATCGGCCCCATTCTCAACCCTCATTCCCGTCGAAAAGACCTCCCAAACACCCATTCGCGCCTCGAAATACCAATACACTCCGCGCCCAATCCCAGCATGTCTCACCCACCTTCAGACCGCCGTGGAGTCCACCACCGGCGCAACCTACAACTTCTGCCTGGTGAATTACTACGCAGACGGAAACGACAGTATATCCTACCACTCGGATGACGAACGATTCCTCGGCGCACTACCCGACATTGCATCGCTCAGTCTAGGTGGAGAGCGTGAATTCCTCATGAAGCACAAACCGCCTCCACAGACTTCGCAGGAGAGATCTTCGCCGGCAACGATCACCAACCCGGCCCGGGGATCCGTGGCACAGACCCAACCGATCAAGATGCCCCTGTCATCGGGGGACATGGTCGTCATGCGTGGGTCAACCCAATCACAATGGTTACATAGTATTCCGAAGCGGAAGGGGAAAGGGGGAGACGCGGTACGAGGACGGATCAATATCACTTTTCGGCGGGCGATGATCCCCGCGGGAACGAACAACTACTATCGGTATAATGTTGGAGTCGGGCCCGTTTGGAGGTGGGATGAGAGTAAGCAGGAGATGGTGGCTAGACCGGAGAAGTTCGGCGACGAGGGAGCGACTTGACGGGTTGGAGGCTCAAGGTGCCGGGAATGGAAATGACCGAGCGTTACAGGCTCAAGTCAAGTCGACGACTTGATATTCCCACCTCTTGAGCTCGTTTAAACCCCCCCGGGCGCGCCAAAGGGAGGTCTTATGTGATTTGCAGGACGTCGCCCATCGCTCTCAGGACTATTAGCAGCTGTATCACTGGAGGCCGAGGGCCCATGATTGATAGATGGTTCGGCGAGGATTCTCATTCTGCAACAGCGGTACATGTGCAGACATCGTCGCGAGTTTGTTCTTCCCAGTTTGAAGGCTATTCGTGGTTCTGAGGTCTGGAATCTGGGCTGGGAAGATGGTCGAGGTCCACGAAGCCAATCGTGTCACTGACACCAGCCTGGACGCTGTCAACAATTACAGCAGTTGGGACAGGAATCTCACCCGATTCACTGAGGTTACAGACACCTATGTCAAGGAGCAGAGGAAGTCTGTAACATGATTCTATTCATTTACACGACCTCGCACTGAAAATGAGATAAGAGGCTCTGTCCCACGTGAACAAGGAAAAAAGGTCTTCACGTGGTAAAAAGAAAGGGTTCAACAGAAATATCCGCACGTCTAAAACACATAAAAGAAGTCTGATCATGTTCATGATCAGAGCGTCCTAGACTGACCCACGAGTCACATGACAATGCATGGACGTGTTCACCTGGGCTCACCACCAGACAAGTCTGAACATGATACAGAATCAAGACGAAGAAGAACGACCCAACTCAAGGCACGATTCAAGCATCGAAGGGTCATCAACACAAACTCCATATACATCACGCCCGAAGGGAAAATAGAACAAGAAATTGAAAAGTCATCAAGTGCACAAATGAAGTCATCAAAATCCCACCAAAGCCGACTTGACCGCCGTTCCAAGAATAAAAGCTTTGCCAAAAGACCACTGCAGGGTTAAAACAGGGGTTCAATCCGTGGGCCGATGAAAAGCACCAAAGACGGAAAGAATGATGTAGACGAGAAAAGGCTGAAGTGTCTGTGGGTGAGATAAGATGTGAAAAAGAAGAGAAGAAATATTTTGTACAATACAAACATAAAGGGTCCGTCGACAAGCGGAATGGGAATCGGAGTGGGAGTGATCAAGCCATCTGTGCGTTAATGAAGAATGATCACCGGGATTGAAAAGAGGTGCAGGCGAAAAAAATAATCATTCGGCTATCACTTCCTCGCCGTATACATTTGCGTAACATTGGAAGGTATCCGGACAGCTGTGTTGAGTCAGTGGAAAGGGATATCACTTGATCAAAATGGGGCCGGCGGACTCACAATTTAGGCTCCTTGCCGAAAATGATATGCCAAGAGTACTCCATAATGTTGGATGTCACCTCGTCCGGCAGATCATTATTCAACACCCAGTCGTACATGCGCTTGTAGTCGGTGAATGGCCGCTGAAGCACCTGGTCTCGCGACACGGCGAATTGTGAGCAGCAAGGTGCGCCAACCTCCTTGGGAACATCATCGTTACCAAAGAGCGCTTTCCATGCCTTGGCGTAGTGTTTCTCGCCCGTGTTGCCTGGCTTGGGTGGGTTACGGAAAGGTTGAATTTCTGCAGGGCATCCTGGTGTCAATTGACAGCGCAAATTGACAAATCCCTCGGCCTGGACGTAGTCGCGTCGCAAGGCACGGAGGGATTCCACGTTGTTGTTGTCCAAGGTTTCAATATCCCAGCCGGCGGCCCAGCCGTCGCGATGGGGGTGCAAGAAGGCGATCACAGCGGGAAGATCATCGTAATGATCGACGATATACTGAAGATAAGGCAAGGCCTCGCGACCTTTGTTCTTGGGCGTGTGCACCTTGGCGCTGGAGTCGTCGACGGTGTAGATGAAATTGCGCCAGCTAGTCAACATTGAGATGAACTGTTAGCCACGTGTCTGATCGGCTGTCAAAGCAGGGTGGGATGGGGAGAGCTTCATTCTTCCCCCTTCTCGTGGCCGCGCGCGCCCATTTCAATGCTTGCACGCTGCGATTGCCAGGGTGCGTGATGTGTAGCAGAGAAACAGGCAGCGACGAGCGAAGAGAGAGGTGCGATTGGGACGCTTTTTTCCCAGACGGGCATTTGCATGTGCGACTTACTCGGCCAATTCGGCGGAGACCCATGCGGTGTCCTCCTCACGGCGCTTGCCAATCACAATGATTCCCTCATTGGGGATGTCGATGGGGGTGTTCTGGTAGGTGAGAACATTCGACTTTTCGGTACCCAGACCCCATTTCCGGCGAGAGACGTCTGCTTGTGGTCGTCGTGGTGAGGCGTGGAAGGATGTGGTGTCGAAGCGCCAGAACGACTTAGGGGTCTGAGAGCTTCCGAGGTGACGGCCCAGGAGGAAAAAGGCGACCAGGATCAGTGCCGCGACTGAGGCAACGCGAAGTGATAACCTCATGGCATTCCGTGGTGACTTGGGTTTCGACGGGAGGCGGCGGGAGGGCAAGAGAAGATGTGGCTCAAGGGAGCGAGCAATGAACTGGTGAATATGAGAATTTGGGGGTGAGTGTCAAAGTCGAGAAAGGAGGTGAGTCGGAAAAAGAAAATCGGCGTGGAGATCGAAACGGCAGGCGGAACCCCACGCGGCGGTGATCGTCGAGGAGGCCGGAGGGGCGAGATGCGACCGCCAAACTTGACAGCGTGACCTGTGCTCAATTGCGAGGACGGAGGTGAGGACTGAGGAGTTGCCACTTGCTTGTAGGAATGTAAGACATCAACAGATTCTGGATGCAAATACTCAGGACTCAGGACTCAGGAGACACGGGTACGGGGGCTGTCCGTCGATTTTAAATCAGGGGACGTGCGTTGCGCAGTTCAGGTACCAGCGGTCCAGTGCTGAAGTGAGGGTGCCACGGTGGTGGTACGTACTGTAACTCGAAAGTACTGACTTGATGTACCTCACATTGTCAGCTCCGCAGTGGAAGATGAGTGGACGTAAGCGGGAAACGTGTGGGCGTCAGCGTGTCGCAGACGAGAATGGCTTGCACCGTGCGTCTTCGAATATGATTTCAAGGCTTATGAGGGCACATCGGAGGTATATCATACTGATCTACGGTACTCACTTGAGACAAAATGAGGTTCTAGACTGGGGCCCTCAGTGGACATTGGAGACTATACAGTATACACTATACAGTATACAGGTGCTTTGCGCGGTACTCGGTAGAGTTGGTACATCTTAAATTCGAGCTCTTCATCTCTTGCGACCGTACTGGTGATAGTGCATGAGATGAAAGTACGGAGGCTGAGCGGACTGCAGACTGCAGAGTACATAGCGCAGAGTGCATGGTCAATACTTCAACCGACTACCAGACCGGCGTATGGTAGTAGTATCACGGTGGTGTAGCAATGCACTCGTGCTCTTGCACTCTCTTCTGTATGCTCCTCAGTTCTCTCCAAGTTCTGGCAAGCCAACATGAACGCTAGGCCGTGAGCACTAATTCGACCCGGTGGATTTCCATCGAGCGAGTGGTCCAGAACACTGATTTGATTGGGAGCAGACGTGCCAGCAGGTGGAGACTCAGTGGACAACAGGCATCGAAAGCGATTGGTTTTGGCGGAGCTGAACGTGGATGCTCGTGGAAGATTCAGGCACGGCGCACGGCCATTCTGCAATCTCCCATCAGTGTTCCACTGAGGTACCTCTGCCGGTGAACTTGGGCGTAGAGGTACTAGGGCTCTACTTGCTTATCTGCCGATCCTCCTGTCCTTTTCATCGGATCTAACATGGGACTGGCAGCGCGAAGGCAGGTACAGTGTATGTGATACGCGACCGCAGACCGTGTGTAGCACGTGAAGTTCGCCTGGAGATGGAGATAGAGTCAATGATAAGATGTTTCGGCCAAGGGTCGCCTTACAAGACTTGAAGATACCTAACTAGTAGATACTCGAGTCGTGTAAACTTACCCGATTGCATGGTTCCACAAGCCCGGGAGATGAGAAGCGTCATGAGCACTTTGTGACCTTGCACAGAGACACAGACACATTGACCACCGATCACACCTTGCCCTCCGAGTCCAGGCTTATAGATCAATCCCAATGAAGCCCCTCCGCAACCGTCAGATCATTTTCAGTAGATCCGTGAGCTCAAGAGTCTTGAATGCTCATGATTGCTCAACTCAGCAACCATGGTTGAGCTACAAGGCCCTCCGATGCTACCACGTTCCCCATTCCACCCAACCGCTGCAACAGTGCCATTCCAACGAGACGGAATGGCATTCCGATCTCCCAAAGGTCAAGTCAAGCAACATGGAAACAGACAACCTTGAAAGATAAAGTTAATCTCGTAGACGTGGATGCCACTTTGACTGGCCGAGGGTCCATCATTATCTGATAAGGAGATGGCCAGGTCTCGCCCCACTAATGATGGGATGTTCTGCCTTTGAACTCCGCCGTTGCTCATGACTGTATGTCCAAACTCCAAACCGTTCCAAGTTATTGCTTCGGTATTGAAACAGGAGCAGATGGATCATGGAATCATGAAACATCACTTGTCTATCCGATTCATGACGGGATCGGCCACCCTCCTGCCCCACCTCGGCCGATCGAGTCTTCTACAGGTCTTCCATGAAACATGGGTCGGGCACTTTGAGAGTCTCGACGCTGAACCCATACTCAATATGAATGTGGAGGAGTCTCTCTGGATGAAGTTGACCAGAGACCCAGGCCGAGGGTGGGCCTTATTGCCATTGTATTCATCGATCTTTCTCTGCACGATGCACACCGTCTCTCATTCTAGTCATGATAATCACCATCATCCAGGTGATTCACATCTGAGTACCTGCGTATCCGCCGCCCCCATACCTTAGTAGTGATACCCCGCTTGTCTGCCAGCCAAGTATATACTTGGAAAGTTCTTGCTACTTACTAGGATACTGCAGCCACCTCATTCATAGCCGAGCGATGGTGACGAGCAAAGGCAGGCGCATGGGTACAACGCTTAGTACCTGTGGCTATCATCGAAGGACTACGCGGTAGATGACTTGCAAGAGAGGGTCTATGAGGACAGTATGCTCTTGCAGCAATGACGATATCCTTCGACAGCCAACCTTGAAGCTTCCCTTGTGGTTCAAATCAATCGTACCAAGGCCCATCTTCAAGAAGAACATTGACAGGTCACAGATCACCTCATACGATCCGCAACTTCACTGGTGGAAGAACAGCCCGTCTCCCTAGGCCCAATGTCCACCAGCAATGCACATTCTACGCCTCCATTCCAGGCTAGTGGCGCTTCGGACTTACTTCCAATCAATCCCAATGTGAAATCGACAGCCCAGTAGCATAGAACCATTCGTTTCTCTCCATAGGTCACAAGCAGAGCACCGGGATGATCTGTCGGAGGCTTTGCCATGACGTAGGAGGATCATGTGCCCCGGACGTGGGTGGATCCGGGGCACATCGTGGAAGAACAGATGCCATCACACAAGAATGCTACCTAAGTACTGAACGTTGTCATAGGACCACGGACTGAAGATCGCACTCTACCTACATCAATTCCAAAGAGATGGAGGGGCGCTCATTTAACATGATTGACGGCGGACAACTTTGGCCTCATCCCTGTGAGTTTCCAAAGTCAGATAATGTAGTTGCATAATTACACATGGAAAATGATACAAACATCCCAGTCTGACCGGACCTACTTAAACTTACCACGGAGTAAAAATGAGAAAGTGACGGGATCATAAGAAAAAAAAAAGGTTTGATAATTGCACACGCTATGGTATATGACACACGTAATAATCTAAATACACAGGAACCACTATCAATGCAGATGCCAATGCAAAAAATCCAACACGACAAACGCCATCCTCTAGATGCACATCCATCTCCTTCATCGAGATATCATTGCGGGGTCGTTCCATCTCTTCGTGTAGAGGGGAAGTGAAGGGGGGGCGGGGTATTAGACGACATGATCACTAAGATGGGAAAAAAAAACAAAAAAACAAATAGGAGCAGACGGAGTAAAAGCTGGGATCGGCGACTCTGAAGCCATCGCCAAATCGTCTGACGCTGAGCAGATAGACGTAGATCAACAACAGCGTCCACGCTGCTTGGCCGCATCCATCACCTGGACCTCTTCCGCGTCGCCCACCATCGGCGAAGCCAGCCCCAGCCAGCTGCGTCGCTTATCTCCATGTCCCAGCCTGAAACTACCGTTGGCACGGTCCAATCCAGGCGTAAAGGGACCGATGGGAACATCAATGCCTGGGGTGCCCACGGCTGATAACGCGGCTTCGGCATCTCGACGGTTGCGTTGCTCGACCAGTTTGCGCGTCATCACACGAAAGACTTCTTCGATGCCCTCCCCGTCTCGGGCGCTGATCTCGTGACAGCAGTCCCACCCGATCTCCTGACCCCAGAAGGCGGAACTCCGTTTACTATCCGGACTCTGCAGCGGAAGAATACTCGACGTTGGCAGACTCCCCGCCGCACTGGTGCCTCCACCGCCACTGCCACTGCTGCCAAACATGCCCGCCGCAAATCCCAGTCCCGAGCTGATTCCACTCATTCCAGCGGTAGGTGGAGGTGTCGACGCTCGGCTGGGATACAACTGTTCGGCCACGTAGGCAATGGTCCGCTCGAAGGGGACCTGGCGTTTGGCGGGGTCATCTGCGACGATATCGCTCTTCGTGCCGACAACATGAATGACCAAGGGATCGAGGTCGCCTGCGCCGCCGCCGATGTTACGTCTCAGTTCACGTAACCATCCGGCCATTTCTTGAAAGCTGCTTTCATCGGTGATGTCATAGCAAAGCAGACACGCATGCGCACCACGATAGTAGAGTCGCGAAATGGAGCGAAACCGCTCTTGACCGGCGGTATCCCAGATCTGAAGGCGCACAATAGTATCGGAGGTAGTGTCGAGCACGCGCTTGGTGACAAAGGATGCGCCGACGGTGGAAGTGGTGGTGGCGGGGTCGAAATTATTCCGGACATAGCGTTGAACAAGAGAGGTTTTGCCGACGCCTAGAGAAAGTGAAAGAAATAGGCGGTTAACTCAGTCCAAAGTCTTCAGGATCATCCGCTTCCAAGGCAAGGTGGTACGTACCTTGTGCGCCGAGCACAACGATCTTGGCCTCGAGAGAAGAACTCATCGCGCGGGGTCAAGGCGAGCGGGGCCGACCGTTCGCATGAGCATGATATCGGGGTAAGACCGGTCTCGCAGACAAGCTGTGCGACTCGAGGGTAATCCACAGGAACGAGTTGGCGGAGAAGGTGTGCTGGGGTCACTGAAAGGCGGCTTTTCCTCCGGTGGTCAGAGAGAGACTCGGGCGGCGCCGACGGGCTCTTTTTGTACTTTGAACTCCGCACGGAGAGGAGAGTCAAGGAGGATGAAGAAAGTGGGATTCAGAAAGGAAAGAAATTCTCCGACCAAAAGAAGATCCAGCGACGGCCAAACGGACCAAATAAGGATGGAATGCCACGCGAAAAGAGACCCAGCAAACGCAAAACAAGGAAACCTCGCGAACGCGGCATCAGCCGATCGAGGGTGTTCCAAGGTTCGCCGGTGGGCAACTTTTACGGCGTTGGGCTGTATCCCAAGCCAGAGTCAGCTGCAGATGATCTCTTGCTGGTTTGGGTTTCTATCTGCACAATGTACAGGGCTCAGGGCTGTGCCGCTGGCATCAGATCCAATGGTGAATGGATCAACTGAAAGTAGAAAGTACAATATTAAAATGTTTGCACTAGTACTCGATTCATCTTCTTTCGCCAGTGTCTGCCTGAATGTCACAAAAAGTCTCAGAGGAGAAGCAAAAAGGGGGGAGAGAATGCCTGCAAGGGCCGTGGGTTTTCCTTCGAGTCATCTTATTTTGGTGGCCCAAGTACCACTCCTCAGGTCCTCACCTCTCCAAAGTGGTATCCCGGTCGATCTCATCGAGTTAGTCCATCAGCGTCAGCCGGGACAGGTCGTAGCACGGCCATGAACGATCTGTGAGATCATCTCCTGCATGCAGGTCAAGGATATCCTCCGCTTGACCACAAAGAACACTAGTGCCATTTTGAGCCTCATGCATGGGGGTTAGCGTCAGAACGGCAACACTACTACTGTACGAATTGTACATACTCACATGGCCGTCAAAGTTGGGGTTCGATTCACGGTGAAGGATGGATGCGCCACAAAATGACATGCATATGTACGCAAGTTAATGAGCGACTACCTATCACTAACTGCCGAGTTAACTACCTTCCTCCTTACTACTCCGTGTTCAATGATCAACGCTGTACTTAGCACAGCGGTCAGAACCTGACGCACAGCACTCAGGTGCCGACCCTGTATGTCGAATGTTCCTCCGGTTGAATAATCAATAGTATGTGCGTAGTCCAAATTCCTCCACGAGCAGCTCCGTCTCCTCCCCCCTTTGAAGACGTTGATCTCCTTACCGAGGGTTGATGCCTGATGCGGAGCTCCATATTTACTGTACCTAAGCGGAAGTACTACTACTGTGCTACAAAATCGAGGACAAAGTATCGTGGGAACAGAAGTAGTAGAACTACCTAGACACTAGACACCCTTCTGGAACACCACTTCACCCATAGTTCGTTATGATTTCTTGCTTCCGACTACTACTAGTACAAGTCCCTAAACTATCTATGCTTGCCAGATACATCAGCAAATAAACAACTTAGCAGTAGTGTTGAGTCTGCTGAGAGAATCTCTAGTGGCACTCGATAAACTCCGGGGTTGCCGTCCCGTTACGGCCTTAGCATGTCCGAACGCCAAACTTTGGTTCCCTGGTTCATCAAAAGATCAAGGTCAAAAAGGAGTGCGTGATCTGTGCTTTCAGCCCCGTTGTTGGGCAGCTTTTTTCACCAAGATGCCGCTTTCTTTGCTCGGCTCAGATCCACGGAACTATTGAGATCGGGCATGCTGAACCCCTGGAATGATCGGAACAAGCGAGTGCAATGTGGCATAATGAGAAGAAATTGGTCAGAGACATACTCTTCCGCTGTACTTATCACCTTTGCGCGGGCTGCACAGCCCGAGGAACAACGAGAAGCATTAGCCATCACCACCGGCATTACCACGAGGATTCGATCAGAGTGGGGCGCATCCCGACCTTTCTCCATAAATATAGTATGAAAGTCTCAGATGCATACCCAAGACCCTCCGGGAATCCATCTGATTGGGCTACGAGGCTAGCATTTCCAGTCTTTTCCGAAGTTCCGAAATGTATGGAACCAGACGCGTCTTCTACATTGATTGAATCATGTGAAGGGAGTCCAAGGTCACCTGATCTTCTGATCAGTGACCTTGTTTAGTGAGTTGACTTACTCGACGACGTTTGCCTATGAGCATGGAACATCGTCCTCTTCTACAACATCATCGCTTTTCTACACGAATTATCATTCTACGAACCTTTGCTCTGGCTTTCGTGTACATCACAAGCGCTTGAGAAAAATACTGAAATCTCGTTGTCATGGGAATCATAAAATCTATCTGCTTTCTATGCATGTGCAGGGGCTCAAATCGGTTCTCCAGTACAAGAGCACATGACCCAACCAAGCCATGGAAAGCGCCTTGGCGCTGAATGGTCGTGCATCTTGAAATCATGTACAGATAAAAGGGCATGAGAATCATCAGCTTGGAGCTTGAACATGTCCGTTGCATGTTCAGAAGGCTGTGCAGAAGTAGAGTCAATTCGACTCTCAAAGGGGGAAAGGAGGGAAATCTTTTTTATAGACGATGCTCCTGGTGCTCGTCTGAGGATCGAGATGATCGACCCTTCTCTGGGTCGACAGAGCCATTGCGATCAGTGAAGCCATACTCGACAGCCTTCTCCTCAATCTCGCGCTCCGACATTTTGGCCAGCTCATGAGAGGCCTTGACGTAACTGATGTTGTCGCAGTAGCCCTTGGCAAAGATGAGATCGATCTCCTCCAGAGAGCGACCCGCGGTCTCGGGATAGAAGAAGTACATGATGGGGATGAAAATCGCGTTCATGGCGGCGAAGAACAGATATGTGCCCCAGCCAATGCTAGCGACCATGACCGGTGTGATCATGACAACGGTAAAGTTGAACAGCCAGTTGGAGCAAGTCGAGACAGCATTGGCCTTGGCACGAGTGCGAGTGGGCGACAGTTCAGCGGGATACAGCCAGGGAAGCGGGAGCATGGCAGCGCCGAAAAACGCCATGTAAAGGAAGAGACCGAAAACAGCGCCCTTGGCAGGACCGGTTCCACCGGGAATCAGACAGGCAAAGACAATGACCATGGAGATCATCTGGCCGCCCATACCGCCGATGAACAGCTTGCGACGACCGATCTTCTCGATGAAGAACCAGGAGAAGGTGGCGAAGATGGCGTAGACAATCATGTTGATACCACCGATGAGCATGGACATGAATTCTGTCTGGCCAAGCGATTGCTTCAGCAGGACGGGGAGGTAGTAAATAACTGCGTTGCAGCCAGACAGCTGCTGAGCGATCTGCGATGACGAACCGATGAGCATACGGCGGAGATGTTGGGACTTGCCGCCGGTAAGAAGGTCAGAATAACCTGCACCCTCCGCAGCACCCGCACTAATAATGACGGGTTAGTCAAGTTTTGCCCTCTTCCATTGCGAAACATCCACGGTCACCGAAAGGACTTACGCTTCAATTGACTCAATCACTTGCTTCTTCTGAAGCTGAGTCTCTGGATCATGAACCTCCTTGCCAGCCAAGGCAGCCAGGACGTACTCGCCCTCTTCAACTTTGCCCTTGGCAATCAGGTACCGAGGCGAGTCTGGCAAGAGGTACATGCCCACGATGATAATGACACCGAACACGACCTGAAAGGCAATTGGGAAACGCCAAGCCAAATCAGGAGGACCATAGGCCGCACCAAAGTCGATCCAGTAGGCGATCATGGTACCAATGGCAATGATACCGCCTTCGATGCAGATCAAGAGACCACGGTTGCTCGTGCGAGAGCACTCAGCCTGGTAGGTGGGAATGGTGGACGTGTTCATTCCATTTCCAATACCGGTGATAACACGGCCAAACATGAATTGCAACAGGGGGATATGATCGGCGAAAGAGGTGACCTGGATGACCACGCCAATGATCATGACCAGAGCACCCCAGATAATCATCCATCGTCGACCGAGCCGATCACCTGCGAACAGGGCGAACATGGCGCCAAAGAGACATCCTAGCTCATACACCGCGGTGATGAGAGCCTGCATGGTCGAATCACCCTTGGCAGCAGTGAAAATGTTGACGAACGGCTTGGCCGAGATGATTCCTGACATGACACCCTGGTCATAACCAAAGAGCAGGAATCCCATTGTGGCAATGGTGGACACTGTCAGGGAGAGCCGCTTGCCGGACAAGCCAGCAAATGAGGGCGCCATTTTGAAATTAGGTATATTAGAAAGATTGAGAGGGCCCTTTGATCATGAAGAAGCTAACTTCGAGGGAGTAGTTGAGACAGTCAAACAGCCACACTAGGCTCTCATCGGTGTACAAGGGTACCAAAATGGAATGAGAAAAGCCTCCAAAAGTGGGCGGAGTGAAAAGTTGGGGATACGGAAGAATTGCATCCTGGGGAAGGGAGGGGCAGACCCTCTTATACAACAATCATTCTCTCACCCCTCCATTTCAGCGGTCTAATACTCAAATCGTGGAGTAGAATTTTTTACTCTCCTGCATGCGAAGAAACCGAGTCTCTTCGAATCAAGATCAAAGTATGCGGTGGTGATTGCGGCGTGGATTGTATCATTGCACGCCTATTCGGAGAAGAGCGTGGATCGGCAACCCGAAAAGTGGCGCCGAGAACCCGCTGGCCCACCCCGCCAAGAGGCTCCACATGTCCCGACCCCTCGACTGGCTGGTCCGGTGTGCCAAATAACGACCGGGTGAGTGGAACCAGGCCGTCAAAAGCTTCAATGACGAGCCTGGAAGCGTGGTGGAAAACTTTTCAGAGGGCCCGCTGAAGGCTGCGGTCGCTCGTTCCTGATGACATAGCGATCCGAGCGAGGATCCCCTAGCTATGACCACACATATGTGGGAACACGCTCGCTCAGCATTGTCATTTGCTGGTCTGGCTCTGACATTGAAGATTTTGTTGCAGATCCAGAGGGCCGTTGTCCACAGACGATGTCATTGAGCATCAAATTCGTGTCTGGGTTAGCGCCATGTTTCCTGAGGAAGAAGTTTCATCATTCGTGCCACCAGGTGAACCACTTCTTCAGTGAAGAGTCACCAAACCGGCGCTCATGTTATGGCTCAGCAGAAGTCTCGAGGAGGGGGCCCTGGGTCCTTTGTGGCAGCGTCGTCAGTCTTACCATAACGCCGCGGTCAAAATCGATCCCGGATCCTCGTATGATGATGAAGAACAGAGGATTCAACAGACTGCGTACCGTCCGCTCAGCTTATTGGATATCGACATCTCCAGAAGAGGACGTAAGCCTTCTACCTCCATGAATCAGTGAGGTGGGATCCCATGAACGTGTCCGTGTCTCCTGAGAGACAACCCCGCAAGTGAGAAGTGACAGTTGTGTCACCACAAAGTCTTGCCCTGTGCCTTGATAGCAAGCACATTTGGGCAGCATCCTTGTCTGACTCCGACTATGACATTCATAGTGCAGTACCTGGATCAGGTATTCAACACGATGGCTTCCCCCGCATGGCAGGATTCCACACGGCGGATTCTGCGCAAAAGAGTCATCTTGACACTCCAGGATGCCAATACTCCATGTTAGGAAGGTCAGCTCGCATGGTAGCATCCTACTTGATCGCTTTGTTAGCTGGGCGGATCATTCTCAGACGATCAGTGGACCTCTCTGCATCTCCATCGCGACTGGACTGGATACAGTAGATAGTCAGTAGGGTACTGAAACTTGTGTCCACTCCGTCGCGCAGGACCGGCGGACCACCGGATAAAGGCAAGAGTACAAGGTGTTCGTGATTCATCATCATAGGCAACTGTCTTGCGGGTCGTCAACAATGCACATGAGCGTTGTGGCTGCTTATCCACCCGGGTGCAATCAAGGTTGATACCACAGAGTAAAGACCGTGCACAATTTGCCTTCCCCCAGTGGTTCATGTCGATAAGCAAGAGAACGAGCGACACCCACGGTCTGATGATGATGATCACTGGATATCCTTCCAGTTCTCGTTAGACTCGTCAAGAGGCATGACACGAGCGTGGGCTCATGAGGCTCCACCGTGCTACAGACTGGGAGGGCTTTCTGGAGCCAGACCGTTGAGGCTGTACAGTATGTTCCATAATAGCCTAACCTAGCCTAGCCCAGCCCATCGATTTGCATTTCCCAGTGACGACAGGGACTAGCCGAAAATCGAACACTTTATGCCACTGACCTGATTCAGGCTATGACGATGTCTCTTCGATAACATGACGGGATACTGGGCAATCGAGTGTTCTGCACCCAAGTCGTGTAGATACCTCATACATAGTAGAAGAAGGGTAGAGGTTGACTGTGCATCGTCCACTGAGCCAGGCAACTTCATCTCATCGAACTCACTTGCGAGTTCGCGCAGTGATCTCCCTTTGCATCTCACAACACGGGTGGTTCGGTACACGAGTCATGCCTAGCTACCAAATTCATATGGAAGAGCAATAGGCCATATGCCTATCCAGTCGAATGGTTTGGTGACCACGCCAAGCAATGGGACAGTGCCCGTGCCGGGTGCTTGGTGCAGTTAGCAGTATCTTCGAGTGTTTGTATCCATCGGCCGCTCTTGGCACCACAGTTACTTGACGTCATCTAGTTATGGAGACGGCACGGTAGCGGAACGTCTAACGGAGTATTCCGCCGTCATACACCACACCTCACCAACGGCGGAGTTTGCGTGACGATGCCGTCTTTTATATTTACAGACTATTAGAGCAGATCATTGTGAGGTCCTGGCGGGCATTCTTTCATCTTTGAAACCTCTGCTATCATCTCAGAAGACATAGCAGAATGAAGTTTCCGCTCGGAGCACGAGGAAGTCTGTTAGGTATGCTCATATGTATTTGCCGTAGAACTTGGAGCCCGTCAAATTGGTTGCCACCACCTGGAACTACCCATACAAACCTACAAGCCGGGAGATGCGAGAATTTTACGTTGCATAGATCGATTGCCGGAAGTTAGAACTGGAACCAAAAGTTTCACCCAACCTCCAGCTTCCAAGGGCCTGAGGTAAATCTACCTCCATACCTTAGGTAGGTATGTAGGAGGTATGAATTTCCGGTGGGGGTGACACAAAATTCAACTAGATACCTCCAACCTCCTCGTCCTAGTTCATATCTACTTCAAGGTACATAAGGCGTGATCATTGACCTACATTGACTGGAGGCCCTCGGCTTTGCCTAATTGCTACCTAATTTCTAGGTGCGAGTCGAATCGATTTAAGCCCACAAAATGGATAGGCGAAGCTCGAGAATTCACAAGAAGTCATAGAACACTTGTCTATCGAGGGTGAAACAGCCCTGTGCCTGCGGCCCTTTGGAAAGGTCACTGTCACCGGCGTGGCCTTTGACACGTGGAAGTGATGCCCCAGGGTTGTCCGCGAGTCAAGTGCGGCAGACCTCGCCTTCTGGCCGAGGCTCCTTCAGTGTTTGGTGCACCGCAACCGTGCCTTTGTGAGGAATATAGCATTGGTCCAAAGGAGGTCCAAGAAGGGGACAATAATACCTTCCATTGCCGCCAGGATGCCAAAATCGATTTCGTTCAACAATACTTCCACTGTCCGGCTGATTGATTCACCGCTCCCGAGTAGATCGTCGGTGCATTGATATCCGGGTTCATTGAATTGCCGAGGCTGTTGGCCTGAGGCATAAACAGCATCATTATCGTCGATTCTACACGTCCGTTAACTCCCTGTCACTTGTGTTTATTGTCAATGCCTTAGTTTTAAGCATGCAGCCTCGAAGAACCCCTCTATCTGTCTCGCAGCAGTTCCCTTTTGTCGATCTTTCGATCACAGGCCCATTCTGACTCTGCCAGATCCGATCGCAAGCCGACCGCGGCGAATAAGAACCGCCCGAGTCGGCCGAGAGCGCTCCCCGCAACTTTCATTTCTCCCCGGACTCGATTAGCCCGAGCTCTTTTGATTTCAGAAGTTCCTTTTTCTCTCGTCCGAGACCGAGGAACCTGGTTTATTTGCGATTTGAAGTTCTTTTCTTATTCTTCGATCCTCCGTATGCAATAGAACTAACTACTGGGTTACCTCCGAAACACTTAACTTAGTAGCAGACATGGCTCCCAGATTGACCGGTGCGGCAGTCGCCGAACACAACTCTAAAGACTCATGTTGGGTGATTGTTCACGGAAAGGCCTACGACGTCACTGAGTTTCTGCCAGGTGAGATATCTTCCGAAATTCCGTCCGCATTGAAGCTTCTGCTAACAACAAACCCGCTCAGAACACCCTGGAGGCTCCAAGATTATCTTAAAGTATGCCGGCAAAGATGCCACTGAGGAGTTCGATCCGATTCACCCTCCCGACACCCTCGACAAGTATCTCGACAAGTCCAAACATCTGGGAGATGTTGACATGAGCACCGTCGAGCAAGAGGAGAAGGAAGTCGATCCAGAAGAGGCGGAACGACTCGAGCGTATCAAGCGAATGCCTCCTCTTGCGGCCTGCTATAACTTGATGGACTTTGAGACTGTCGCGCGGCAGATCATGAAGAAGACCGGGTGGGCATATTACTCCAGCGGGGCAGATGATGAAATTGTAAGATTCCTGATATCCAAGGCTTTTCGATATTCGTGTCCAGTGGAGGTTGACTAAACGTGTGCTCGTCAATCAGACTCTACGTGAAAACCACCACGCTTTCCACAAGATCTGGTTTCGGCCTCGCGTCCTCGTCGATGTCGAGAATATCGACATGAGCACCACCATGCTCGGCACACCCGTTTCCATTCCATTCTACGTGACGGCTACTGCCCTTGGCAAGCTAGGTCACCCCGAAGGCGAAGTCGTGCTCACCAAAGCCGCACACAATCACAACGTTATCCAGATGATCCCCACACTTGCATCATGTTCATTTGACGAGATTGTGGATGCGAAACAAGGCGACCAGGTCCAATGGCTCCAGCTCTACGTGAACAAGGATCGCGAAATCACCCGCAAGATCGTCGCCCACGCCGAGAAGCGCGGGTGCAAGGGTCTATTCATCACGGTGGATGCGCCACAGCTCGGTCGACGTGAGAAAGACATGCGATCGAAATTCAGTGACGCGGGATCAAATGTCCAGTCAGGTGACGACGGGATCGACCGTTCACAAGGTGCAGCGCGCGCAATTTCCTCCTTTATCGACCCAGCGCTCTCATGGAAGGATATCCCCTGGTTCAAGAGCATCACGAAAATGCCCATCGTACTAAAGGGAGTTCAATGCGTCGAGGATGTTCTTCGCGCCGTGGAAACCGGCGTGGACGGTGTCGTCCTCTCCAACCACGGCGGTCGCCAGCTGGAAACAGCTCGCTCCGGCATCGAGGTCCTCGCCGAAGTCATGCCTGCGCTCCGAGAGCGCGGTTGGGATAAGCGTATCGAAGTATACGTCGACGGTGGCGTGCGCCGAGCGACGGACATTCTCAAAGCTCTATGCCTGGGCGCTAAGGGTGTTGGTATTGGTCGACCCTTCCTATACGCCATGTCAGCGTATGGAGTCGACGGCGTGAATCGCGCGATGCAACTCCTCAAGGACGAAATGGAGATGAACATGCGTCTAATCGGAGCGACCCGCGTTGAGGACCTGAACCCCAGCTTTTTGGATACGCGGGGACTGCTGAGTGGTCATGCTGGTACCATCCCCTCCGACACGCTTGGTCTACGGGCGTATGATCCCCTGCAAGGGCCACGATTCAACGAAAAGGCGAAATTATAGAGGTCTGTCCACGTATCGGTGATGTTGCCGTTGTGCTTATATTTATATCCCTAACCCTGCATCTGCATTCCATGTATATACTCGACGTCGAAAGTCAACAGTCAGTTATTGGACTGGGAAACCCACTTTGAGATAGATCAGTACAATCACTGCTGTGTGAACATATAACGAGCGTGTAGGAGCATTGGACGAGGACGCCGAAAGTAAGCTGATCATTTAATACTACTCCCAAGACAGCATTTTGACCTGGATACACGCGATATAAGAAAGTAAAGCGAATGTGACACCTATCGACGAAAGTTGTACAGATAACTTTTTCCAAAAGTTAAGTCAAGCGCTATGAATGAGTTAATCCCCCCCAGACACCAACCGCATGGGTGAAAAGATGCCTTTTTCATGATAAGCGCAGTGTACAGAAAAGCTCCCACTGGTTCAAACAACGCCAAAAGTAGCTGAATGACCGATCAACTATGCAAATTGCCGATGCATTCGCTTCGACGGACTCGGTGTGCGAAGATGACTTTCTCTCTCACGCGATCTCTCTGTCACAAAGTCCATTGCTCGAGTATTTTCCAACAGGAGGGGCGCGTCCTCGTCCCTTTCGGTGTAGTTTTTCGAAGGCGTATCTTGTTGGCCGCGGAAGCCGTATGTGGGATTTTGTTGGAGATGAAGAGCTTGGCTGTGCATGTTGGGGTTATACACAGGCGGAGGAGGTGGTGGAGGATAGTCGTGTTGTGGGTAACCCTGGTTCAGGCGGTTGTTTCTGAAGGAGCGGAAGGACCAGTTACTGGCCCAGGCTACGGTTCCGATGGTGGCGAGGAAGATGATCTATCGCGGGGACGCAGGTCGAAGAAGTTAGCGCGGGTTGAGGGCAAGATGGGCGGATGGAAGGAGAGATTCTTACAATGGCTTTCCATGAGATGGGTTCGATGAAGCTGTCGATGATCTGGGCCATCGTTCTGGCAGATAGCATGGCCCGTCTCACATGGGTTGGATCTGTGTCCATGCATTTCCGATCGGCAGCGCAGATCGGAATCAGGCCCGGTACCAAATTCCCAGCAGCGCATCTGTTGTCCTCATATCGCTGCATGCACTCTGCGATGCTGTGCAGAATGGAATCCATCTCTTTGCTGGCCACTGCGTCGAACTCGTTGCGGATCTCCGCGACAAAAGAGAAAACCATCCAAACGGCGAGGGAGAACAGCGACAAGTTCACGACAAGCTGTGCCCACCACGATAGAATTGCCGGGACATTTGGGTGCTCTTCCAAGAGTGTTAATACTTGCTTGAAGAAACCCATCCTCGCGGAGCTGGACTGAGATGGTGCGGTACCAGGCTCCGCAATCTTCTGCCTCCTCTTCTTTTCGATCCGTCCCTCATTGCTGCCCGGCCTGTCGCTGTCATCGTCCTCGTCGCCGTCGTCTAGCTGAACCTCTCTCTCAATGGCCCTATCTCGAGTTCGCGTCCGACGTTTCTGTACCTTGCGAGCCGCGGCGCGCGAGTAGACGTTCTTGCGTGGAATTTCCCCCCGACCGGGACTAGGAGCAAAGCGGCCATACTGGTTGAATAGTGAGTTGCGCCGCGTGCCTCTTGTCTGTTGCTCAGGTGTCTCCTCATTGTCGGCTATTTCAGGCGAGGAAAAGTTCTCAGCGCCGGATGAGAAATCAACCTCCAACTTTCGGGGCGTCATAAATGCCGGCTGTCCGAAGATCGACGACTGGGACTGAGTAGCTGCTTGTTGCCGCGGAGGAGAGAAGAGGAAGGATGACTGGGAATTGGGGGGTCGAAGTGCAGGTATAGATGGCTTCTCGGGGGATTCGAACACCTGATGTGATCCTTTGAGATGGAAAGTCAGCGAGTGAGTCTCGTGGCCTAGAGTCAACCGCTGGTGAACACTTACGCTTCTTGTTGTCCTGTGAGGGTTGCCTTCGGACATGCGAAAAGGGCGAGGTAAAGTCCACTGGTCCAGAGCTCCCACCATGCCACTCGTAGTCCATGGGTATTACCCCTCCAGCTTCGTTGCGTGAGTTCATCGCTTTAAAAGCTTATCTTGAGAGAATCTGGGGTCGAAGCTCATGAGAGCGGGATGGTGGAGTGGGAAGGAGGTTTTTTTTTGTTTGGGTCAAGCTGTAAACAGAACCTTGCGGAGCAACCATGGGCGGAGTGGCGAACGACGGCCTCGGCCGGAGCGATAGCGTAGAGAGCAAACTACCTCCCCACGCGGCGCGAGACACTGAGAATGAAAAGTGAGCTCATACGAGAAGTGCGAATATCTTTCCGAAAACGGTTGCAAGTACGATTTCTCAAATATGAAAATTCGGCTGCATCTACTGGATACCGGCTTAGCTTATGGTCGGCTCACCTGGCAAGTATACCAAGTCGATCGCCCAGTCGAAACCCAAGGTTCCGGTTTGGTAGTTGTGAATAGCTACACCGTTATACAATGAACCTGAAATGCGAAGCTTTGATCGACAGATCCTATTCAATCAAGCATGAGGGCGCCAGCACCCTGAAACTGCTTCCAAATTCCGTCTCGATGTAGAGCTGCAGGACATCTGGAATGATTGCCTTCTATTGTCCTCACGAGCCTCCTACTCGTCCATCTGCCATTGATACTCGAGAGCCTCGAATCGGCTTTTCTTGTTCCTCGCAGCAAACCACTCCTTCTCAAACCCAGTCGAGCGGTCCACGCCGTCCCACCGATGGCCCGGTCGAATACCATATCGGTTAGGCTGGAACGAGCCCTTGTATAATGGCTTCCCTGACACACTTGCGCCAGGATCCTTCTTCTGCGTAAGGAACTGCGCCGCGGGGTCATTCCACCTTGCGACATCCTTCAGCTCGTCATTCAGCGCCTCATCGTCAATGCCTCGCGCAACAGGCATGGACCGGATATCTTGAAGTTCTTGTTTCCTCACTTCACGCTGCTGCCGCTGGACATCGCCCATGAGCGCTTCACGAGCAGCATCCTCCTTTGCTTTCTTCTCTGCTTCGGCTCGACGGGCTTCGGCGCGTTTCATCTGCACGTTGATGATCCGACCGGAGGCATCACGATAGATCGTTTCTTGAGATTTCGCATCTGCCGCTGCAGGATCCTTGTAGAGCGCCTCTTCTGCCTTCTTGCGCCGCTCCTGCGCCTTGACCATTGCGGCGGTATCAGCCGCGGTCTGAAGACCGGCGCGAACGCCAGACTCCATACGCGGCCCGTCGTCTTCGTCCCCAACATTCTCAATCATGGGCGCATCATCGTCATCATCCGCCTGTCTGGCGGCTCGTTCTGCAGCCGCAGAAGCGAGGATTGCATCGGCGGCTTCTTGGTCAGAGTCTCGAGGAGGTGCAGTTGGCGTCCCGCCGATAGTCTTCCAGCCGGATTTTTTGGCGCGTCGAAACTCAGCGCTCGTTACAGAGGTATCGATGGATGGTTTGTACTCGTCATCTTCGAGGGGACGAGCGTTGCCGAATACTGGAGCATCATCGTCCGCAATGATCAGACCTGACTCGGCCGTGTCTGTAGCTTTGGTCTTCTTGCGCTTTTTTTTGGGTCGCTCTGGTGCGGGATCTGCATTGAGGTAGTTTTTCGCGAGGTAGTCTGCTAATGATCCCGGCATGATTAAGTGGTATGTGTGATCGTGCTGGTGGGACGCTCAATGATGTTCAACAGCGGGACTCTCTTGGAAAGTCAAGTGAAGCCCAAGCGCATGCCTTGGGCTTGTGCTTATCGATAAGCGGAGATACGTTTACCCGCGTTGAGCTGGGTCTAGATCCCTTATCAGATGCAAGCTAACGTACTACTGTCCCATTAGGTATTGTGCCTACCTGTATCTTGCTGCCATGAACTAGCAGACTTGTTCGGGATAGATATCCTCACTCTTTTACCGCCGGCTCGACTCCATCCAAATGCCTCGTTCAGAAGAAGCAGAGTGGTGGGCCAATGCAGTCTACTCCGCGATTCAAGAGATCCCACACGGCAAAGTCACATCGTACGGGCATATTGCGCTGCTCCTCGGCGAACGTAGGTCTCCGGTACCGATCAATCATGGATAGCGCATAATTCCTCATTAATGAAAAAAATCGCAAAATTTTAGCACAACGACCGCGACAAGTAGGCGTTTGTCTGAAATCACTGCCTGGTGCTGAAAGTGGCGCCCATTTCAACTCCAGCAATGTTCCATGGCAGCGAGTCATCAATGCCAAGGGCATGATTTCACATCGGTACGCAAAAATAGGACTCGATCTTTCTATTAGACAAGAAAGAATGCCCTGCATCTGGCTTGTGTCACTCCTGGCAAAATGAATCCGCTGACCGACTCGTCAAGCGGCCCAGGTAGTGCTGAACGCCAAGCCGAGGCCCTCGCTACAGAAGGCGTCGAGGTGACGAGGGATAGTATGGGCGAATTCTACGTCGATTTTTCGCGTTACGGCTGGTTTCCAAGCAGACTACCTAGTGAAGAAGAGCAAGAAGCTGACGGCGGGGTTGAGGAAGATGGACAGCTGTTTGTGCAAGAGTCATAGCGTTGCACACGTCGCTGGATTTTATCTAGAAGTCCCTACATCTGGTAGATGATACTACCCCAGTACCCTCAATTAGGTGTCATAGCTCTTGCCCTTAATGGGAGCGCGCATCGTCCAGGAGCAACACGTATAGCCAGGAACCACTATAGTTCCAGCCCAACAATTCAGGGAGAGATAGGATCATTACAAGCCCGTTTTTAGGACGTCAAAGCATAGGGGAGACAAATGTCGAGAACAACAGGGGTTTGATTAAGGTGGAGTCGTCTACTTGCTAAGTCGCACGCCGTTCAGGTAGTATCAGTAGCTAGTCATCTTCTTTCTGTCGCCGATCTAATACCGATGGACCAAAAAAGTATAGCGGACATATGCGTCAAGATCGACCGGAGTAGAAGAGAAGAAGAAAAACATAGCGCTGCGGCCGCGCCCGGCTTTCGGGTACATATCATTGATCCAAGAGCGCAAAGGTTCGTAAGAGCTTACAATTCATGAAAATTGTTCGACAGGTTGATAAAATGAGGTTTGGCGGGAGGTCCAAGAGCGTGGGGTTGAACGTGGGGAGTGTGTGAGAAATATAAGAGGGATCCTGAGGCAGAAACATGGAGACCTTCCGGTAAAACAAAGTACCTCCAACAGACCATCACGTCTACAGCCTTAGATTGTCAAAGATCGATCGAGAGGAAAGAGGGAGAGGAGTTGACGAGACAAAGGCGGTTGATCGGGAGAGAAGGAAGAAAAGAAAGCCCGAAGAGAAATTCGAACAGAGAAATGAAGACAGAAAAAAGAAGAATCGCCAAAAATACGACAAATCTCGTTTCAACTCAAACACGAAAGACTCCCGTCAGCGCCGCTTGACCTCAAAGGCCCAGCCATCGATCCCCTCGCCCCGTGTTCCAGGTGCGATCCCTAAGCTGACGCCACTCATACCTGGCGTGTCTTGCATCCACTCGTGGGAGGCCATGCCACCGGCGTTGGCGCGCTTCTCTGGATGCAGGTCGAGCATAGGCAGCAGGAACTCACTGATCCGCATAGCCTCTTCGACACTATAATGGTACTTCTCACGGAGAACGTCGGGGAGCGCCCAGTGACGCAGACGGTGGATGTTCCGCAGCTCTCCCTTGCGGTTGAAGATCTCTTGTGACCATTTGCCCGAAAGGCACAGCGACTTGGGGAACGGACCCAATAGCTCGATGATCTGGGCAATGTGATCGTCGTCCTTACCATACTTGGTGCCAGATTGCGGGTCAAAGAGATAATCACCAGTGATGAGCTCGAAGACCTGTATCTGATTAGAAAACGATTGCGTCTCACTTCATTCAACGTGGATGATTCTCTTACCATGCAAGCCATGCTCCAGACGTCAGTGCTGGCGCCCCATTTGGCGCCTAGGATCACCTCCGGTGAGCGATATTGGCGCGTCTGGATGTCGTTGGTGAAGTGATGTCCAACCCAGCACGCGTTGCCCAGGTCAGCGATCTTGACCGAGATGATGCTGGCGTCGATTGCCTCTTCCAGCGGAGTCTTGGATGGGCTCTTGTCCAGCGAGATTCCGGAAACTTCTCTTTCGAGGAGATCTCTGTACTCCTATGTCAGTACCGCACATGTAATGGCACGCCGGTGTCATTTCATCGCCAAGCAAACCGAACTTACGTTGTCTTTTCTCGCTGCTTCTGCTTCTCATCCTCATCTTTGATCCCAAGTGTTTCCTTCATAGAGGAATCAGTTGACGCTATAGTCGAATTGCGCTGGTCAGTAACTCATTTTTCACCATTCGCCTTCTCGTGCATTGGGTATCTCTGCTGATCATGATCTCTTACTCCACTATTTCACTCCACATGTCGATTACCAGGGGGGAGGGCGCTTGCGACTTACTTGACTCATTCACCATTTGGCTTAGGCTGCTGTGTGAATTTGATGAGCTGTGCTTGAAGTCGAAGCCGCTGAAGCTCGTGTTCAACGGACTCGGTAGGGGTTGACTGCCGGTGATCAATGTGCGCCGGCGTCGGCGGCCATTTCGATTGTCTTCTTTGCTCTCAAGTTCCTTCTTCGCTTCCTCTTGCTCGACATGCGCCTTCACAATCTGCTCCACGTCGCCAATCTCGATCAACACGTTCTCTGGCTTCAGATCGGTATGGATGATCCCACATTCTCGGTGTAGATAGTCCAACCCCATCAAAACCTGCTTCGTGATCTGCTTGACGAGCGGCATCGGGATGCCTCTGTGATTCCATCGCTTAATTAAGCCCAACAGATTCTCACCTAGCACCTCGAACACCATGCAGACGTGTACACCGTTGGGGCCCTTGTGTTCGAATGAGTCCAACAGACTGACCACATGCTTGCGACCGGGGTGGTCAGGCTTGGCCTGGACAATACGATTCAAGAGCTTGATTTCATCGATCGCAGTCTCGGTATAGTGAGCCGCTGAGCGAACGACCTTCAGCGCCACATGTTTCCCGGTTGTGGTATCGCGCGACAGCCAGACAGTGGAAAAGTGACCCCATCCCAGCTTGCGCACGACGACATAGCGACCATTGTTGTATGTTTCGCCCACGGCCACTGGGTGGTAACCACCTTTGCAATAGTCCTCTGAGTCTTCTTCCTCGGCGGTCGTCTCTACCTCATCTGCCGACGAGGAGGATGGGGAGCGGGATACTGCTGCGCCGGAATGCTTGGAGTTTGGTGCTGCGCCGCTACTATGCATCAAGTTGGAGAGTGAAATGTCAGCTACCAGGGCTTTCGGAGTGAGCGGCCGACGGACGGACGGCGGTTGCGAGTATCGCAGACAGAAAATCACGGGCCGATCATCCAATCTTCAAGCAGGTTTATTTTGCTATCGATAGGCCAAAAAAAAAACCACCGACTCTGGAGGTATGACAGGCGACAGGAAGGCGCTTCCGAGGCAAGAGAAGGAAAGCAAAAGCAGAAAGTGAAGGCGCTTTGGTGGAGAACAAGAGGACGCAAAGAAAATGCAATGGGACTTACGATGTGGTGATGGCGTCGCCCGCTTGGGCCGACTTTGCATCATTGGTGACGATCGGCTTCAAGTCGGTACCCTTTCGCCTCTTCTTTCCGGCGGCGCCATTGGCGGCAGAGGCAGCAACACTGGCCATCTGTTTACCTTTGTTGATAACCGTCTTGGTCAGATCAATACTGTCCATGATGCGGAGAGAAAGTAGGTCGGGGAGGGACCACAGCTGGAAGAGAGCGAGAGGCGGGGCACCGGGATGGGAGGTGGTTGGTTGCGACAACAGAGAAATTGAGGGCGGTGCGCGGCCGAGAGGGGCCCAACTGCGGGAAGCAGACGTGGAGTTGAGATGAGGATGAAGGTGAGGCGTCCGCGAGATGTCGGAGATTGGTTTGTTCGGAAGCAGCGGAGGCTTGGAAGAACTGGTTCAAGAACACGAATCGTTCAGATGAGTGAGGGGAATCGGAGGTTTGAAGAGAGGAGAAAGCGTCGGGGGGAGCGTGGGTGATGTGAAGCGTGGTTCCGGAAGCAGCCAGTCGTTGGGTGACTTTGGGGCTGTTGTATGCGACGGATGTGGCAAATGCTGGTTAGGAGAAAGCCAGGAATAACACCAAAGCAAGGCCGCCGGACTCTCGAACCAAGGAAAAGAATCAACAGATGAGCCCATCAACAACGGAGCATGGGTAGCAAAGTTCAGTTCCTGATCTGATCGGGACTCGAGAGGTCTATCAAAATGATCGGAAATCAGCCGCCGTGGTCATCGGAGATGACATCTACTTTACTTCAAGTCTTCGACCCAGAATCAGATAGGGGAGGATACGAAGACGGTACGGCATCACAAACATAGATTGTGATTCCTCGTGAGCGGATCACGGCTTCTGCTTGACCAGGGAAATGCCACAAGTTCATTCTTTCGCATCGCGATCGCATGAATCTGTCAGACTGGGCGAATGGTTAAACAAAATAACTCGGTCGGCGGAGTGAGCGTTTTAAAATGGTGAGCCTTTTGTCTGTTACGATACGCTTTGAAGAAGACGTCCGTTTGGGCCACCTTCCAACTTTCTCTTGCCGGTGATGTGTTTTATGAAGCTCCGAGACCCAGGAATGGTGAGAAACCTAAATCACCTGGCGAAACAGTTGAGCAAACAACGGACAACATAACCTTGGTCGGGGCCGATGTGCCGACAAGATATGGTGTCTTTTATGCTATCAAAGACCGAACTGCCCGGCACAGATCTGGGAGGTTGATGATCGGCCATGCAGAATAATGTTGAGCGTCAGTACTGAATACAGTATCACTCCAGTCCACGCCTTTGCAATTCTACCCACTAACATGTGGCTTCATTCCACTAGCGAGTTTTGCTTTCAAGACGTGGAGTACTGATGCCGCTCCATGATGTCCATGTACATCTGCTGGACCGACATCCGTGTAGCCGTCAGCGGCATCTATTGAAGAGGCAAGCCAGAGATGAGCCTTGTATCTCGTTCCCACGGTGTTCTTTCAAGTCAAATGTGACAAGATGTCTTTGTGAGTGTCGGGGACGCTGAAGTTGTTAGCTGTAATAGTGTGTTCGAGAGGACAATCAAATCTTGCGGCCTTTTATGAAATGGCCAGCTAAGTGCAGTACCAAAAGGGCCATTTACTTTACAACGTCAATCGCTTGGAGGAGATTAACCGGACCAAAGACCTTAGAGTCCTTTACTGCTCTGCAAATGTCATGTTCCAGGGAAGGAGTTTCAGTCGGCTATACACCTGCCCAGCTAGAGGACTATGGAGCACTTGTCCATCTCAGTCATCTTGTCACGCATTTTGTATCGTGTGTCTTGTAGTTGAGGTGAACTGCTGGGTCTGCTGTTTAGGGCAGACACGAATCATGTCGAATATGATGAGAAGTAGCATCGTGACTTGCAAGGTACCGAGTACATGGGATCCCGCTCGTTCTCGCGGTGCTCTGATGTCACTCTCCCGGTTTCTCCGGGATGGGTCCTCGAACTTTAAGTACCCAATGACCTGGCCTGACTCAAGCTTTCCCCCAGGATTTGACTACTGGCCAGAACGACAGTCTATACTGGACACTCAACAATCCACACTTACTTGGCCCGAAGCTATTCTATTCTATCGAATACAGAGCAACCTCTGCCCATATCTTCCTCGGAGGCAAAGATCCATTGACAGACAAAGAGGTCTCTGGTGTTCTCACCACCCTCACAAACTCCCTCACCATGTCCAGTCCCTATCACAAGCGTCCCTTATCCGACTATTTCATTGCTTCCCCGCTTCTCGCCCTGCTCTACCCTGTGCACCATGCCTTACTTCATCTCCGAGGACCTCCACGACTACCGCCTCCACATGCGAAACCCATTCGCGTCGTTTGTATCTCAGATACTCACACACTTGAATGCTCCGATGTCCCTGACGGCGACCTCCTGATCCACGCCGGTGACCTGGCCAACGATGGCTCCGTCCGGGAAATCCAAGCGGCGGTCGACTGGCTGCGCTCCTTGCCTCATCCTCAAAAAGTCGTCATCTGCGGCAACCACGACAGCTACTTTGATGTGCGCTCACGTCTCGAAGAGGATCGGGAGGACACGTCCTCGATCTCCTCCTTTGCGGCCATTTCGTCCTCCACGGCCTCCATCCGCTCGCTCGACGAAATCACGGCCCCGTCGCGCATTGACTGGGGTAACATTCATTACCTGCAACACAGTGCCGTGACCCTCTCCTTCCCAGCAGATACCACAACCGACTTCTCACCTCAATCAGGCTCGACTGCGGCCACATCACTCGCGAGGCCGCGTCCCCGCGAGCTCACCATCTACGGCGCCCCTCAGATCCCGGCCCTTGTACCATTCGGCCCGGAGCATGCCTTTACATACCCACCACATCATGATGCGTGGTCACGCACCGTCCCCGCAGAGACCGACATCCTGGTGACGCACACACCACCACAAGCCCACCTAGACATGTCTCCGGTCTTCTCGACCGGCTGTCCCAGTCTTCTCGCCGAGGCCTGGCGCGTCCGCCCCGCTCTCCACGTCTTCGGCCACATTCATAACTCCTCCGGCCGTGAACCAATCTTCTGGGACGAGGCTCAACGGGCATGGGAGCGTCTCTGCGCGTCTCGACGGTCGCGCGCAAAGGAGGCCCGTGTGGTTGCTTTCGCCGGCATGATGCGGGATTTGTTTGACTGGTCCGGGTGGATGGACGCGGCTCGAGTGGTGCTATATGGCGTCTTGGGTGTGATATGGTCACGAGTCTGGGGGGGCGAGACGCTCGATGGGAGCTGGATGGTAAATGCCGCGTGCATGTACCGGGACAGTGGGAAATTGAAGAATCCCCCTCGGGTGGTTGAGCTATAGCCGGCGGAAGTTCCCCCGCTGTGCTTGTTGATTGTGTATCCGTCTATATTACTTTTGCACCTGCTGGCGGCGTGCATCTTATCCATTATTTGTGGCCCGAATCTACGCTGGGCCGTGACCAGCATCGCCTCATATTCAAAATATCTATAGTGTTGTCCAAAAAGAAAATTCAACCACCATCAATATCCCTCCAAGCGATTCTCTTCACTCGCCTCCGATAGTATACAATACCTTGTATTCGCCATGGCAAACCTACACGGCACGTTCCCTTCGCCATCGACAAGGGAAGGTTCACTGATGCTAGCAAAGCCCAATTTCCGTAGGTATCTACCGAACCAGAACCTCCGAAACCAAATCCCTCCGTAACTTGATGAAAATGAAGCGCTCCCAGGCCCTTATGTGTCTGGATCCTGGCATAGCCAGCGTCGCTTTTCTTCGTCATCTTTTCCGGCTGGACAGGCATACCTTGACATGCTACTCAGTCCACGGAACCATGGCATGGAAAACGTCCAGTTGACGAACCACCTGGCTGGATACTTACTTTATAAGCATGGAGCCATTCGTGAGTCCTGCGCGAGACACAGATCTCCCTCTTCTAGTCGCAATTATATATGTGGTATCGTCCATCCTCACAGGGCCTCGCGAATCATTCGCCTTGACGGTCCTCTCACAAGAAGAGCTTGTTAAGCTGCATTTGGCCTCAGAGTAGTCATGACTAGGTAAAGGTACTGGGATTCAAACTCGGCTAAGGTAGGTACCGCGTGCTCGTTGATTACTGACAGATCAAGTCTCAGGTACTGGACAAGGCATGGATGACAAACCAACATTCCCCCAGTATAGGTCCACAAATCTCGCGCACACTGGATTCGATGACCGATTGAGATTCACTTACTGTGGATACTGTATACTCCGTGGGAGATAGAAACACTATCCAGCTTATTCTCTTCCGGAAATGCATCAGCTTGAAGCTGGAGGTTCCAGAGAGTGATGGTCTGGTAGTGGGTGAGCTTAAGCCTCTGTAGTTGACTGAATGTGCCTCTTTACAAAAAGAAAACAATCCGAGACGACAACATCTCATCTTGTGTCTAACATTCGTGGTAGTCGAGTCAGTAGCCAAGGAACATCATGAGCCTACAATATACTACAGCATAGAGAAGGACAGTTGGTAAGAATAATAATGACATTGATACATTTATAAGCAATGATGTGCGTATCAATATGTGGTCATTTGCGGAAATCCACCCATAATCCAGCAACCCAGACACCGGAGCCATGTTGCCATAAAAATAAAAACAGGTAACATAAAAACGCGAGAAGATACAGAAGAAGTAATAATAGACATGCAGAGGCCAGTAGCTGAGGGGTAGCCACTAGCCACGCACGTCGGAAGCCACAGGAAGGTAAGAATGTACGAAAAAAGAGCATATATACAAAACAAAGCAACGGCAACATGGCTCTGTGTCTGGTGGAGTTGCTGAATACCCACCCGCGTTCCGCATTGTCGTGGTACGAGGCTAGGAGCCTCTGTCACTTTGATTTGTGTAAGTGACAAGTCTGCTCAAGACCCAGGAGATCTGAGGTGAGAGAGAGGTGAGTATTGGCTCATGAGGTGATGAGAGATGATCATGACATACATTGAGATGAAGTTTAATACATGGTGAATTGATCAACCATGCGAGTCGAAGGAAGGATAACACTAAGGCGGAGGATGAGTTAGTGTAAGCTGATGGGATGATGGGTGAGAGTCATGTAATACCTCAGTGAACGGTTGCTGATTGACTTGAGCATTGTATGTGGTGCACATACACTGGCGAAGGTGTGGTGTTAAGTGTTGGACCTTCATGTCCAAGATGCCATATGTGGTTGTCAAGTGGAAGGCATCAGGATGGCTGGCGTGGCTCAAAGACATGTGTCTAATCATAGAATTGTAAGTTCAAAAGATGTTTGAGGGAGAGAGAGGAAGAAGGAAAAGTTCAGAGATCTTGGGAGGAGGAGGCCATATTTATATTCGCAAACAAAGACAACGTGAGGCGCTTGCGAAACTAGTCTATTAAGCGAATTTGTATACTCGAGGTCGAATTTTGAACCTCGAGTCCGAGATGCAAGGAATTTCACGCTCGATCTGGTGGCAGTGTTGAGATTTCGCCTTCAGATTTTGGTAGAGCCCGGAGCTGATACGATCAAAACCCTAATCCGTCTTGCACATCAAAATTCCAATGATGGCGCTCAGGATCACGATCAAGCGTAATATTTGACGACAGAGTGACTTGCTCATGACCTTAGGGGTAGTATCGCGCTCGATCACCGCCCTTGATCGTGAAGCTTCGCTTATTTATCCTATTTCAGACATATTGTTTACCTAGGGGAGCTATCTCAGATCCAAAGTACGTATTCGAACCTCATGTCTGGGTCTGACCAGGAATTCAGCTTGATTCAACGCCACGATGGAGATCTCGACTCAGAAATCTGTACATCATTAGAAGTCCTCGAGACCTGCTACTTGAATCAATATTTCGTCAAAAACAGAAGGGCTACGTCCAGGATCACGACTGAGCTTGGTGATGGATGACAGAATGACTTTTTCTTGACTTCCTTGTGGTCTCACGCGGCAAAATCGCAGACTTTGTCCCATGAAGCTCGCCTAGCCGTCCTGTTACGGACATGCTCTTGCCTTAGTATGAGAACTTCATGTTGTACATTAAGTAGAGAAGCCCTATGTAGCTCTCATGACCACTTCCAATCAACTCGATCCAACGCCAAGGTCACAATGATGACATCAGATATTCTATGTCGTTAGAGGACTTGCAGATCTCATAACTTGCTATACAATACTTCTCATTGAGAAGCTATACGTTCAGGATCAGGTTCGTAGGTACTCCTGGTGAACGAGTGACCTCTCTCATTTTCCCACAGAACAGCCATGGACACGATCATCGCCTAGAGCGCGAACCCTGCGATGATCTCGCTTAAGTATCCTATTTGAGAGTCAATGTTGTTTGTTTCTAGTCTGTATCACAACAGAGTATCAAGTCTTCAGGCTATAATCTCGTGTTATGGATTTTTATTTTTCGTATCAGCCTCGCGACGACTGAAAGTCATTATCAATACACACATCGCGTCTTCCTCAGCGTCAACAAATAATCCATCATTCGCCTCATCCCTGCTCGTGTCATCTCTTATGAAGTATTTCTTCTGTGCATTTGACTAAAGGTGGAAAGTAACTTTCTGTTATATGATCATGATATCCCATCTGACGATACCATGCATATTCCCCTTGTGTCTCTCTTCTTCTATGAGCCGAGACTACTTTCAAAGCCCATGAAACTATTGGGCTTCAACGAATTATCACTACGGAACATGGTGTGTATCTTCTTTTCAGTCATTCACGCTTTCCCCTATCACTGACTTTCCAAAAGCATCAGTCGAAGCTCAAAGCCTCCTACGTCGTGATTGTTGCCTAGCGCAGCTATTGCATTCATCATTACATCTTCTTCCTCCATACCAACAAGGACATGGAATGAAAGCGCACCATATGGCCTACTGTACGGTCTAGGTAGATGAACGACTAAACACATCTCTTCAATGACTGTTCCATACAGATATGACAGAAAAGTGAGTCATCTTCTATCATTCAACATGCTCAGCCAGAAATATACCCAAGCCCGATGATGAGAATGTGCCTCCTGAATACCGATCACCATGTGGACGAAAAATCTTTCTCATTCTGATGGGACACTCGATGGTCCTGTATGTTTTAATGACCTGAGTTTTGCGCCTGCAGATTGGCATTGAATGATCCTTCATCCAGCTGAAGTTGTTATAGGAAACGTATGAAGTTCCGAAGACTCGACACAGACTCCATCAGCCGAAGCCCATTTCATCATTCAACATTTCAACGACATCTTCGATACTTTTCAATGATGCCCTTTCAAGTATTCACTCGGGATAACCCACGACATAAATACCGGCGCAGCAAGGGCTTTACACTTGTCATGTGAGTTGCCAATGGTTCCATGAGACCAAGCCTCATTACTGATGCAAACCGTACACTACCTAGCATTTGTGCAGCTGCAATAACTTCTCCACCCGCGTCCTCACTAATTCCTTGGCTTTTTCTTCTTACAGTGACTTGAAACTTCAAGCGGAATATGTGAGTTATGTCGATGCCCACTTTCTATGTTCCGAACATATCCATCATACAGAACCCTTTTCTCCATGCAGATCAAGTTTGCTTAACGAAAATCTTTTGCACGCCTCATCGAGTTTCATACACACTGACCAAGTGCTCATCTGTGACTTGAACTTCGTGAAAAAGGGAAGTATTCGTTCAACGGGTATTGGAATCGCAACAGGATGTATTCGCTTTTGGGGCTCATGATGAATGATTACCAGTTCTAAAATATCCACTTTATTTGAGAAAAACCTTGGATTTCTGAAGCCCTCAAAAGCCATCTTCCACCTTGAACCCGACCCTTGTCATTACCATTGAACACATGGAAAGTTGAGGCTAATATTCTGCTTCTCTCATTTAGATCAGTACTTGGTGAAACCTTTCGTCTTTCGGTCCCCAAATCTCATACACTGTTCAGCTGCGAATTGACAATCATGGAAAAAGGGAAGCAAACCTTCCACGGGTGTTGGCATCACGGCAGAATATGAATGTTTTCTCTCGGGGCTCATGATGAGACGGATGTCGGTCTGAAACATCGATTCAATTGACGAAAAGCTTGAAGATCTGAAGCCCTTGAGGTCTTCGTTCTATTTTTGCCTGGCCCTTGTCATTGATATTAAACATGTGGAGATCTGAGACTAACATTCTCCTTCTAAAACACAAGCTCCTCTGAGAAATCTCACGTCACCGGGTCTGGGGTATATTGGAACGGCATATAATAGACATGTTGACAGTCCCTGACCAAATGGCGGAGCTGGGGCATCAGCATCGATAAATCGATGACTGCGTCTTGCTCTATGCAGATGCTGTCGGTCAAACCCTTACCTGGTGGTTGCGGGGCTTTCACTCAACGCAACCCTATATCCTATACATCGCGAGGAGTGTTCATGCATGGGATTGCGAAGAGAGGTATACAACCTAGGTTTGAAGCGGATTAAAGATCTGCGAGGTCCTAGAATTCGGATAGCTAGGTCTTAATTCCTTCTGGATTCGGGAATATCTCTTGTTAGCCCTGAATGGATTAGGGAGATAGTAGATTCTACTATTTATTGTTAAGAAAGTCTAAAACTATCTAGCAAGAGACAATAGTAAAGATACAGGCTTTTCAACACCACTCCCATCTTCTTGTGTATTGCGCTTGCCTACGATCAGAGAACGTGCAAGCTGCAAATCCTAGTCGCGTGCTGAGCGACTTTGAAGATTGTCGTCGGAAGTGGTTCTATTACTGAGTGAAGATGAGTACGCGACTGGTAACGCAATTCCGGATTTTATTGCTGTTGCACCCAACACAAATTCAGTAGGACATCTTCACTCATCAGCAAGCAGAAACCGATCAACCAAGAGCGTCCACATGTAGGTTAGCCATTCCCCAGTCCTGACATCTTGACTCCGCTCAATCAAGGTTATCCCACAGCAAACCATCAAGCAAAGCAAGCCCTGCATCAAAAGCCAACAGAACAACATTTCACCTAAGATTAAGCCTCAGGACCATGAAACAAAAAGTGCGCATCGCGGATGCGGAGATCCGTCGGGACACCGAGCCCCGCGGGTGAGGATCGCGAGCCGTCCACCATCACAGGTACATTGATTGCCATTTCGCTTACATGAACAATTCTTGCAAGTTCTCTTCCTCCTGGAAATCAAAGCTCAAGTAGAGCTGATCAATTCACACCACTTATGCAGCAAGTCGGAAAACCCGTCTGTTCAAAACTTCGAAATCGCTCCATCTTCGACTTTCCCCACATCATCTCCTTCAACGTCCAGAGATCGCACGACGACTCCGTTTGCACCGTGCTCTCAACCCGCGCAACTGATTCGCTCGATAAGCCCGATCCACATTCTAAACTATATCTCTCAAACTCACTGTTTGAACCCAGAAAAAGATGTGTGCCCCGAAACTTTCTTCAAGTGCTCGGCGCGGGTCGATCATTGCCCTTTGAATAATCGCGGGTAGGGCGCTGGTACGACCTCAAACACGCCAATCAACACTGTAAGTGTCGCGACGTGCCGTGGTTACGGTTGGTGCGCTTTACTTTCAGAGTCCCGTCTTGCTCTTAGCGAGCATGCTGCAGATCGGCGGATATTCCAGTTGGAGGCTAGGTTGGCGCAACACACGGGAAGATGTTGATAGGTGCATGAAGGCTTGTGCCTGAGATCAGATTTTCAGTGGTGAGGATAGCGAATGTAACGCTGCAAGGTCCGTTGACTGTTGGCGATGTTCTGGTGTTGAGCAAGGAGATGCCAAGTCATTTCGAGGAAAACTTAGCGCCAAGAGGGTTATGCAGCTGAGTCTTGCTACAGATTTGGCAAGTATAAAGCAGCTGAATTGTCCCTTGAGTATCGAGGAATAGATTCAAGTCAGTCAGCCAGCTTCACTCTCGAATCCCTCAATTCTTTAAATCTCATCTACAAGCCTCCAACATGCAGTTCTCTCAGGTATTTGCCTCTGGCTCAGTTATACCATCAACCATCTGCCTGTTTAACGCAATCCTCCCGTTCCCTTCTTAGGTACTGGCTCTCGCCACTCTCTTCATCTCTACTTCCGTTGCTGCACCCGTCGAGGTCGTCGAGCGTGCCTGCGCCTATACCTGTGGCTCCGTCTGCTATAGCAGCAGCGCCGTCAGCAACGCCCTGAACGCCGGCTACGACTTCTACTCCGCTGGCTCCACCGCGAACAGCTACCCTCACCAATATCACAACTACGAGGGCTTCGACTTCCCCGTCAGCGGCACATACTACGAGTTCCCCATTCTCAGCAGCGGCCGAGCTTACACCGGTGGCTCCCCGGGCCCTGACCGTGTGATCTTCAACAAGAATGATCAGTTGGCTGGCGTTATTACCCACACTGGTGCCAGTGGCAACAACTTTGTCTTCTGCTAGATGGAGAGATGACAAGTGTCGAGGGTTGATATTGGAAAGTCCAGGACATAATGCACATATGAGAATATGACCTGAATGGCAATGTTGCTAGGGCGTTTGAGAGCCCTGTCTCGAGTTCCAGATGACGACAAGAATGTAGATGACTTTCTTTCACGTAAACACAAATGGAAAAGCATCGTGTAAACATGCTGTGAAGTCTTCCTTGAATCTAGGTACATGTAGACTGAACAGCAATCGACACTCGCATATAGGAACTTGAAGTTTCCATATTAGATCTCGTCGTGGCCGTGGTCCCGTACCAGTCATACGCAATTGACTAATCAATTTTCAGAATTCTATCAACACAAATACCGAGATCGTCTCCTGCTCTTCAGTGATCAAACACCGGAATGGTCAACAATCATTAGGCCCGGGCCGGACCGCCGACCGTCAGTTGACAGGCACATCTGCTCTTGTCGTAGTTGTCCTGACGGATTGTTGAATTTGAGGGTCAGACATGACTCGACGTCAAGTGTTTGAGCGAGGATCAATGTTTTACCAATTGGTGGAGTGGGCCATGCTCTGCGTGCTACGTGACACTGTAGGAAAGAAGAAGCAAGGATGAAAAAGAGTGCGGAGGTTGAGACGAAGTATTTCATCGGTTGGGCACAGACATTCCCGGACTATTGGCGGTCCGAAACGGCAAGGGGGTCAATCATGCGGGGGCGAAAGCGGAGAAGCAGGAACGGAAGCCATGGATTGCGCGAGAATCGTATCAAGAAGATCATGAAGACCTTTCAATATCTCGTACAAGTTTCAACAACAATGGCTCATAACACGCACCTACACAAAATTGCAATACATGTCAACACCACATCCACCATGACTTCTCGATCAACACCCGCGCAAGTGTGCCGTCACCGCAAAAAGCATCATCCCAAACTCATCAGCCGACATGACCCACCGCTCGATTCTCCCTCGCCTCTTTTCTGCCGAAGAAGCATTCGTATCAGGAGCCTTCCACAGCTCTCCAATCGTCAATATGCCATCTTCCCAGCTACCCAAATGCCGATTGTACTCTGAAACCCAAGCGTTGCGGTTTCTCGCAAGCCACAGAGCCGTGCTCTCGGGAACAATCACCTCGGCCAATTCGTTGTGCATGACGTTGGGGATGTTCTTGGAGGCGTTGTAGATGCTGATGAAGAGATACATGGTCAACAGCGTGCGGCGCTTTGCAGAGGCGACAATCCATGACTCCCAGTCAGGTCGAGTCTGGGTGTTCTCAGCGGGGCAAGTGACGCCTCGCTTGGCGGAGAAGAAGGCCAGATCTTAAAGTCTTCGGATGTCGACGTCGTCGATTAAAGAGATTTCGCCGAGGGGGAAGAAATGCGCCATAAGGGTGTATATCAGCAGGGCTTGGAAGGAGCAGAGCAGGTCAAAGTCGCTGATAAATTGTTGCTATCCATGGGAATGAGAAAGGCGCGTCAATTTGCGTTGTCACAGTTCCATCGAAGAAGTCTTCATCTCAGACTGCAAGGGAACTCACCTCAGCAACCAGTCGGTCAATCTCATTCTTCAGTGTTGCTAGCACCATGCCCTCACTCCCGGGCGCACGATTCATCCACAGCCGAACCAAAGACGAGCAATTGGCCAGAGCAAGTGACGCCGGCACTCTGATCAATTGCATCGGGTGAATAAATGGAGGAAACTGCGACTCATCTTGCAGCTGGCTCGGGTACGACCTCAGGATGCACGATAGGTACTGCACCGTGAACACGTGAAAGTGCGTTGGTGCCGCACCGCCATTCACCCCAAAGCCCAGTTGTGGCTTCAACCACCGATCTCGAATATTATCGGCTTCGAGCATCGGGACGAGAGCCACATTGTGAAACTCGAGGGTGTGGTGCTTGCAGAGCCTGCCTCGGGGTGGCTGACGTGTGACCGGGCAGTCTCGTAGCTCGAGAGGGCAAGGTTGAAAAGTCCCGAATTAACTGGCAGTGTTGAGCCTGTGGAAGGTGGAGGGCTTGCGGTGCTAAACATATTGCTCTGTGTCGGGGTACAGCAGCTGCTATCCGGGACCGGGGGCGTTAAACCAGGCGAGGTATTGAGGGTTCCGTCTGGCATTCCTTGCCCTGAGTTGCACATCGACTGCAGGTGGGCCTTGCTCGCGAGCATCGTTTTCTGGATGCTCGGCAGGCTTGACACGACGTGGTGTTGGGCCCTGGAAGCTTAAGCATGCTGCTCATTAGTTCCTCAGCTTGCTGACAATTAGAGGTGTGAGTAAGATCGATGACCGGATCAAGGTAATGTTAAGGTCTGTGCGAGAAAGGGACTGATGATGACCGTCTCCCAGATTTCGACTATTGTAAAGACGACAGATGTAGGTGGGAAACTGTAGAAGAAGCAAACCTTCCAGAACGCAGGGGGTGAACAGGGCTTCTCACCACCTAGATATGTCCAGGTGCAGGTTCTTCTTGCGTGGAGACGAGTGTGTCTACTTGTTGCTTCTCGAGAACCACCGATAAGATCGATCGCTACCACAAGTCCATCTACCTCCACCTACCTACCTAGACAGGATCTATAAGGAAATCATCCTGACTCACGCCTACCATTGTATGATGTACGTAGGTAGGTAAGCGCCGCGTGGATTAGCACCGGCATCAAAGCACATATCTACGTAACCCACGGGATTCCCAGTAAGCATTGCAGACGAAACCCTCGATAGATTCAATGTACCGAGACACCGCCGAGGTTCAATAGTGTAGCTGCAGCCTGTTCTAGGTGTATTCCATCTATATACTTCCATGGAAGGCCTTAAGTCCCTACCAGGTAGGTACCTCCACGAGATGACTAGTAAGTCCTTGGCTTCGCTTCGCTTCCGAGTCGAATTTTTTTATTTGACAAGGTACGCATGTATCGTATCGATCAGAAATAATCAGAGACACTAAACATCTATATATTCCATCCTGGAACGCAGCCGCGACGGGAGCCCGAGAGCTTGAAGCCCTCTCGGGCTAGAGACAAGTGGTGCTTGATCTTGATTGCAAAAAATTTATCTTGAAAGGACATACAGGCTAAACCCAGGCGGATCTCTCATATTGAAAGTGGCCGAAGTCTGCAGGTAGACAGGTGCGACGTCGCCGATCTCGGTATATGTGTGCGTGGGAAGGATTGCTTCCAGGCGCGTCACGCACGGTAAACTCTCGGGTCATGTGTACCGCATGCGCTTGCTCCTCTACCGCGACGTATATGGCGGCGATGAGCCACCTCGGCTTGAGGCAATACGTAATGATGTACGAGGTAATAAGTTAGTATAGAAGATTTGGGTTCTTTGGGAAATATTTGCCTGAAAGAGCTCGCAACACAACTTATGTCAAAGTACTGCCCAGTCTCAGAGCTTAGTCAAGGTTCCCCGAAGTCATGATCTGAAGAATGATTGATTATGATCCAACTCGTGCTAATAATGCCCCCTAAACTGATGCCATGCAAAATCCCCAGACAAGAATGTCCACAATAATTGAACAAAAGAGGGCGCCCAGACAAAAGACATCCAAACAAGAAGAGCTTTAAACCCAACAGAGAGATGAATAGATGGCCCGAATTCGACAAGCCCAAGTGATGAGCAAATGGGCAGTTCACACCCTGGTCCCAAGCATCTACCAGCCCTCGTCCGAATCTTCATAGGCCTGATCTTGACGGCCTTCATAGTAGGCCTCTTGACGGGCCTCCATGATCTCGTGCTCGCGCTCCTCCTCACGTTCTTCTTCATCGGAGCTGCTTTCTTTCTCTGTAAAAAAGGTGGAAAAAAAGTACCACGATCAGCTTTTTTCATTCACATTTACATTGCAGAGTTCGGTCTAATTGATGTTCGAGACTTACCGGCTTCATGTTCAATGAGAGCCCCGGCAACACCACCCAAAGCCAGACCCGCAACACCCATGGCAATATACTTGCCCGCATTGCTCTTCTTCTCCTCGGGGGGCGGCGACTGCACATAGCTATCATTTGCACGGGTATCATAGCCCATAGGAGGAGGACCGGGTGGAGGCGCGTAGTATCCAGTATTCTGGGGAGGAGAAGCCATGTCGCGCGAACTATCGTTATAATATCCGTGACTCTGGTTATCGGGGGGAGTTTCCCACTGCGCGCGGCCGGTGGCATCTTCTACCCAGAAAGCACGGCGCATATTGGGTTCCCATTCCTGGTGCCAGCCCATGGGCAGAGATGGAGGCGGACCCGGAGGAGGGCGGGCCATGGGAGGAGGGGCACTGTAGGCAGCGCGATCGTAGGTGGGACGGTTATCATAGGGGGCAGGAGAAGGCCCGTTGTTGTAGGAGGGCGATGGGGAGGGTCCGCTGTTATATGGAGCTGGAGACGGCCCACCGTTGTACGGAGCTGGAGATGGACGGTTGTCGTAAGGAGCAGGAGGAGGAGCGCCGTATGGTCCGGGAGGACCTCGGTTGTCATATGGAGGACGCTGGTCATATTGGCCCGGAGGGGGAGGGCGAGAGTAATCACCGTAGTACGACATTTTGGTGGATGGGAGTGTGTATCAGAGGGAACGACGGGGGAGAAGAAAGGAAGAGGAGGATTATGAATGGGAGGAGAAGAGAGAAGAAGGAAGTAAAGTGATAAAAAAGGAAGAGATTGAAGAGAGCAAGTGGACGGCGGGCGGATTTTATACATATACCAGCTGAGTATGGCAGGCACCACCCTTTTTGACAGCGGAGATCAGGCAAACGGAGTACGGCTAGCTTCGAGGGGAGTCATGGCTACTTGCGGCTAGTACAGCAGTACAGCAGTACAGTAGTGCAGTAGTGCAGTAGTGAAGTAAATCCAACCTACTAGAGGGGTAGAGTCTAGCAGTAAGACTAAGTTGCTGCAGCCTGCTTGTACTTGTACAGTAGAACCAAGAGGTATTAATTATAAAGGATTGTAAACAGAGTGGGTATGAAAACAATCAAGACAATCGGCTAGGTTAATATACGCTGCACTCGGCGGTTCAACCCCGAGCGATCCACTCGCATCTCTTCATCCGAAACTCTTCTCCGCTCTCGGACTGACTGCGTTCTAACCTGTACGATCTTGTGGCACACGGTGCCCGTCATAGAGCTAACCTGATAGACCCGATTCATTGTGTTACGGTACGTCTTCCTTGCCAAAACCGAGCCGAGAATACTGGACACTAAGGATTCGTCTTCACTCTTCACTGTTCGCGATTTAGTAAAGTTAGAGAAATTGAAAAAGGGGGCTGAGGGGGAGAAAGAGTGGGGGAGCGGGCGCTACTATCAGTTGGAAGTCCGGATTGATGTTCTGAGAAATTCAGTATCGCTGGCGCCTTCGGGAGCCCGCCTGGAGAGATCTCTGGAGATTGTGGAATTTGGACAACACGAGTGGACTAGGCAGATGCGATTCCAGGCGACTTGGCAAGTGGTGTTTTCTCCATTCTCGGTCCCCACCCGACACTTTTGCGTGGAACACGTCCTTGGCCCGCGTTTGATGCCAACATTGTTGTTCATGGGATGAGTGCAAGTGGCTAGTGTTTCAGGTCTGGCGATCAGATGAGAATGTACTTGATACCGAAGGTACTGGAGTAATATACCGCTCTTGAATCATGTATATTGTATAATGTATACCCCTCCTGCCTCAGCTGCGGGGCCCATCAGAGTCAAGAGTCAGACAGGGTAATTTTACCCTCGACAGGCCAGTATTGCCGGGTCTTGTCGGGCGATCTATGGCCTATGCTGACTGAGGTAAGGATCTATATACGATAAACATTATTTTATTCAGTATACCAGGCAACATCCTTAATGTATACTTGTAGATTTATACATTAAGGATATACTAGTCTGCTACAGCCATACAGCGAGATGTCTCGGCGTCGACATGTCAGACAGGTGCAGGCGGAAGCAGGTAGGTTCGATGTCTTGCGAACATGAAGCTACCGTTCCTAGGTAGACTGGACGCAGTGCACGGAAGCCTCGGATGTACCTGTACAATTGTTCCGCGGGCCGGCCATGAAGGCTCAGGAGTAAGCCACCGGACTCAGCCCTACCGAACAACGGTAGTACTGTCGATCTGATTGATTTGGCACCTACACCGTTTATCTAGCAACATGACCAGGTAGTGACTTAAACCACCTCTCCTAACGCATGAGTGTCATGAGTCTTCTCAGTGCAAAGCCGGCTGAACAACGGACAATTCCCTGGCATGGACCTAACCAAGGACCCTTGTCTCGTCATCTACCCGATCTAAATACACTCATACAGCACTCATCGAAGCATGCCAGCATGCTTCAGCCTCCCAGCAGTGCAAGTAAGCCGAGCAATAACGTGGCACAGGCCCTCCCGTCAAAACGGGGGAGTCGCGGGGCACTGCCACTCGGAAGATCACACGTGGCTGGTGTGCCCAGTGACCAGTGCCCACTGTCCAGGGGTCCACCGGACCCCCCTACTAAGGGGATCTAGTGGGTAAATGGGGTATATATAGAAGCAAGTTATTGATCAGATGACTATGACAGATGCCTAGTGGCTAGTGGCTACATGTATCATGGATGACCTCGAAGCGAGCGCCAAGGTCAGGTGGAGGTGTACATCACGGTCATCGCGCTATCACCTGCATGAAGGTTATGGGGATTGGAGACCATCACAGGTCCCAGGTAATTCTGCGACAGGGTTTCCTATTTACGATTTACTATGTAATATTTACTATTTAATATTGACTATTTCCTATTTCCTATTTCCTATTTCCTATTTACTTTTCACTATTTCATATTTACTAACCCCTGTCAGGTATTTCATGATTGAGATTACACTGCAAACTAGTACTAGCGTTGTCGCGTAACTGATTTATCAATTTCAAGGAGCCAGCGATAAATGGCGCCAACGACAAAGTCCAAATATATTATTTAAAGAGCCAGGAAGCCGATATCTGTGCTTCCCATCGCAACGTTTCCCACCGGGGGACCCGTGTTCGAACCCATGTCGGGAACCTTGTGAGGAGGAAAGAGTCCGCGGACGGCCCAGTCAATTTTCGGTGGACGAATTGGACTACCCTGCTATTGAGCTGGCGGCGTCGCCACCCGGATAGTAGAATGCTGCCAGTCTAATGGAAATGTCAGTAGGGTTCACCAACGGCACCATTAGGACTCTTCGGTGGGCCAGGGACAACGTACGCAATGATAATATAGGCAGCAAGAAGGAGCGAGCCTTCGAGGTAGTTGCTGCGACCGTCCAGGACGAGGAAGTTGACCACAAAGGCCGTGACGAACAGACTGATGGTCTCGAACAAGGTAAAGTACAAGGTCATGTTCTTGTCCATGCACCAGCCCAGAATGACGACGAGCGGAGTGACGAAGATGGCTGCAACGAAAATGACGGTTAGATGGGCCCACCTATGACAAAGCTAGGAAAGGGGACAGCGCAACTTGACACCTACCAATCTGAATACTACTGCCGACGGAGACACCGATTGACAGATCCATCTTGTTCTTCATGGCCACACTGACGGCAGTGACGTGCTCGGCAGCATTACCGACAATGGGCAAGATGATCAAACCAATAAAGGTTTCACTGATCCCAGGTGAATTCTCCAGCATCTGAGGAATGGCATCGACCAGGAACTCCGCACAGGCCGCGACGAGACCCGTCGAGAGAAGCAACATGACTATCGCAGCCGTGCGCGACATTTCAGGTTCCTCGTCCCCGTCATCATTGCCCGCCCGCGTCGTGTCGGCCGGCCTGGTGGCTCGGGCAGCACCACGTGCATAAAGAACAGCGTTTCCAACTGTCGGCTGACGGCTGACAGGAGCGGGAAGGGAATTGCTGCGAGAAAGACCCGGGCGCGGGGCGTCTGCTCCTGCTTGAGCCGGCGCGCCTGGTCCGGGCGTGGCAAAGACCGTGTTAGACAAAAAGAACGGAAGAGGACCAAGTGGCAAACGTCTCTTCGGCTCAGTCTTGGAATTGACGGGTGCAGTCGCGTCGGGATTGGGGTCGGGGTGGGAGACGGTAGGGTCAGTGAATACGGGGGTGGAGCGGAAGGCTTTCACTGAAGGTCGGGCCCTGTCCGTAGGCTCCACCGAGCTACCCGCCCGATCGAGTGTCCGATCCATCTTGCGTGCTTTGCGCTGCCTCTTGCGTTCACGCTGGCGCTCGCGGGCGCTAGGAACACTCGACACTTGGGTCACTGGGTTACCAAAGTCTCGAGAGAGGAACTGTGAAGGTTGGCCCACGTCCTCATCGGCATCGTAACGATGCTCATCGACAGAATCGATCACACAGGAGTTGACCTCTGCATTGGTGATTGAACTGTCTGCCGAAGCTTGAGGCTCGTCTGCAGAGGGGTTCCTGACCATGGGCAGATTCGAAGTAGTACCCTTGGAACTGAGGCTGGACTTGCGACGGCGTCGGTTCTTCATCGCCCTCTTGATTCGCTTGGCGGTGGTCCAAGAGCTAGTGGTATGGACGGATTCGTCGCTGGAGCTGCTGGAGGAGTCGGAAGAGCTGTTCATGAACTCCGCGAGAACTCCCGGATGTGACTCCTCATCAATGATCTGCTGAGGCGTGCTAGCGTAGAGATAGGCATGAGTCCGGAGCTGGAAGACAATGTAGAGAATGTACACAAGTAAGAGCACCACGCTTGTGCCCCGGCTGACTTTCAGCGTGTACTTCTCGGCGTCTTTTTGGTCGCTCCAAGATGCGTGGAATGCAGTAGGCAGAAGAAGACTGGTGACTGAGAGACTGAGCAAACATGCGCTCATCTGCGTCACAGTGCTGTTGTAGATCTGTTCCTGGAATCGCAGACCACCGAGTAAGAATGCCATGCCGAGAATGAGCAGCAAGTTCGCCAGGATAGAACCCAGCAAGGAGGCCTGGACAATTCGAATCTCGTTTTTGACGAGGGCAATGATGAAGATGATCAATTCCACAGCATTACCGAAGGAGACATTGATCAGAGCACCCATAGTGTCACCCAGACGGCTGGCAACACTTTCGGTTGCGTGGCTAAGCAATCCCGCCAGTGGGATAATGGCCACTGCATTCAGAGCAAAGATGACGGCAGGATTTAGCTTTGCAGCCTCGGCAGCTATACCCGCAGGTACAAAGATCAACAGCACATTGACCCAACTATGGCAGATGGCATCCTTGGTGTGATTGACGAAGCGGATAGAGCCGAGACGCATGCGGGTCCCAAGACCCGGCTTTTGATTTGTATGAGATCCATCAACGGGTGTGGCCATTGATGCCACACCCTGGCCTGAAGAAGTCACTTGATCATCTTGCTGGAGGGCAGATGATTCCTTGGAGGGCTGAATTTCGGGTATTTGGGTGGTCGTGGGATGTGTCGCGGCAGCGTGGCCAGGTTCGTCTCGTGAAGATGCGTGAGCTTTCGCCCACGAATTAATACGGTCTGCAGGGAGAGTGGTCAGTGGGTGACATTCGGAACGCGTTCGTTCATGACAAGTTGGCCGGTCCAAGCCTCGGACCAAAGACCCCTAAGGGGACTTGGTGTGGGGAAGCGGAGAGACCCAGGGTGTCTTTGGCCTCGAGCAGCACGTCAAGGGGGGGG